>JAMKCH010016015.1:0-60727 GCA_023653785.1 Ophioderma brevispina
AAAATTTTCGTAAATTATGCAAATTAGATTACTTAATTAGCTATTTACGCCACAAAAATCTAATTCAAGTCGAGAAAAAATTGGACCCGATTCTTTCCCCCAAGTTACACCATCGTAGCCCGTACGGAACTCCAGACAAAATCGTACACAAGCAGGTGAACAAGGACGTCGAGCAGACAGACAGGATGACGCCAGAGGATCGGACGGACAACAAACAGACAGAAAAGTGATTATAAGTCTCTGCCGAACAAACGTTCGGCGAGACAAAAACTCATAGGGAGACAAATGGAGTATTGCTGCTACAAATCCATGCAATTTTATTTACCAACTTGATGACCCGCGGCTGATTTAAAAAGTTTATCATAAACAACTTCAACCTTCCAGTTTCTCAAATGAGAGGCACGCAAACGTGGCCTAGTTTTGATCATCAAAACTGAATGATTAATTTGGCTTACTGTATTTTGCGGAAATGAAAGAAAATGCCCGTTGGATTAGACGACTTATTCCGTCATACATGCAAACGTGCATGAAAGGAATAAGGTGTGGTAATCCTATGGGGGTTTGTTTCGTTTTGTTTCGTTTCACAAAATACAGTAAGGCAAGGGCCAAATCTATTCTTAGGTGCATGCATGATTTATGCCCTGTGGATTTCTGGATTGTTTCGGCAACAATCTCAAATTTGGTATGTAGACATAGGCACTCATGAGTAGTGAAAAAAAATAGATATGCTTCGATTTCCCTACAATCAGTTTTACATCGGTTTATTAACACTTAAATGCCTAATGGGAAAAACAGTTTTTGCATTAATTTCTTTTACCAACATGAGTTAATCATGTCATTTTTGCCCCTCCTAAGCTTCCGCCGCACCTGTGCTATAAATTGTAAGCGAGGGTTACATGCATCGTTGATGCTCTCGTTTAAATATATTAATTAAAAATAGTCAATTAGAACTAAAGATATTCACCTAGAATGCTCAATTCCAAAGTTTGAGATGAATCAAAGTTTGAGATGAATCAGAGTTTTCATTTTGATGCAGTAAACATTTATGTGTATGTAACATTGCCATAGGATACTGCAGTGTATAACAAAATTTCCGGATCCGGAATTTTTAAACAAAGATGTGATTTTCTATATGAAGGACTTCGATTTGAGCTTAGCTATTTCACACAAGAGAAGATATCAGTAACTTCCCATAATGCATTGCTTCCAATGGAGGTTTTTGTACAGGTAGTCATGTGAATCTTTAGAGATGAAACATTCTTAAAATGCAAGTTTGTGATCAGTACTGTCAATTTAGCCATGTTTCATATCTAACGATTCACATTGGTACCTGTACAAAAACCTCTTCTTATTTCACACAGTGATTAGTATATGGACAAGCATTATGTACATGCAAAAAACACAATTTGTTTGAAAATTGAGGGCGCCCTCACAGGGAAATCGCTGAGTATTGGTCAACCAAATTGGGGCACATTTCGCTCATAACATTGAAACCAAACATCCTTTAGCCCTAAAATTTCACAGCGTAAATGAGAAAAATAGTAGCTTTCTTCTGATACCAAAATTTTGACCACTTCCGGTAAAATCTGGGGTACCTGGGGATGAGGCTATTAGTGATCAGACTATGGCCTTTTAATTGGTCTTATCACTCGTAGGGTGTGTTAGGATACCTATTCTTGGATTTGATAATCTTTTTGATTTTCTGATCAAGCAAATCTCTGATAGTGCTTTTAAGCTTTTCTTTGCGGTTAATGCGAACCATTGTTATAGCCAAGCAAATTGTAGCTCTAGCAGGGCCCAAGTTAATGGACATTCACACTAGCCAGGGTTTTCACACAAGAAATATGTACCAAACCTAGTTTTATATAAAATGCCCATTTCCTCGGCCCATGTGAGCGTGAACGACAATTTGAGTACACACCATAGGAAGGAGGGTTTACAGATTCCATAGACCCATTTTTTTCGTCTGCAAGAATTGTAAAAGCAATAGGGATTGCTCTGGGCGTATGTCTGTATGTGTATCTGTGGGTGTCTGTGGTCAAAATGTTCAACCCTTAATATATTAATGCCGTTGGGCTATGATGATGTAACTGGTGGAAAGGAGAGGGTGGTGGGGGGACATGTTGGTGACTCATGTGACTTGGTGACCTCGTTTTGACATGGCCGGTCAAAATGTTAACCCTTAATATATGCTTTCAATGTGAGTGTGTAAGGGCTATGATGATGGTAACTTGGTGGAAAGGAGGCGGGCGCAGGGTGGGTGACATGTTGGTGACCTCATGTGAACCTGGCCACATTCACCCACAAACCACGACGGCAGCCGACACTTGCGGTCCGGGGACACGTATTTTTGAGTTTATAGCTCTCTAATTGCAGGAGAACAATTACATTTGAAGAAAAAATATATATTTCCCTCACCTACCCAACATGACCTTAAACCCAATTTTATACCTTCAACCTGCGTTATTACTGGCACAGCCTCTCACCAACTTGAGCTAACAAGCTGGGGTTGGTAGAAGAGCACTAGATTGTAGTCTGAAAAAGGCCCATCACTATAAGTAGTGAAAAGCATTAGAATGATACATTTTTGAAAAGTAAAAAGAAATCTATTGAGCGTAATCGTAATTATTGTCTATGACATAGGATACGTATTTTAGAGTCAAATGATACTGCAAACATCAATAACACAAAATAATATATTGATGGCAGAATGATAAAAAAAATAACCATTACAGGGATTAGCAGCGATTAATGTGAGAAAAATTAAAAATGTGGAAAATGCATTTTTTAACTAGAAAGGGGATAAGTGTCTTGTTACAGATTCCATTATATCTGCTCTAGTGTAGAAATTGAACACCAAAAGTGAAAAAACTGAAGAATTTGAGGGAGGGATTTGTCATTACCGTCTCCCGCAAATAGACATTACACCGATGGCATCTCAAAATCACACTAAACAGCTGACTTACGGTTGACAACAGTTACAGAATAATACGTTACGATTAATAAGGTTGGGTTTGAGATCAGACTGTATTGATCATGGTGCACGTTAGCATTTTTTTCATCTGTGGAAAGGAAATATTTTCATTGCATCTTTTTGTCTCGCCTGAACGAAGTTCAGCCGAGAAGAGAATTAGTAATCACTTTTCTGTCTGTTCGTCTGTCTGTCTTTCTGCTTGTCTGTCTGGCCTGAAGTCAGTGTTCATGGGCTGTGTACGATTTATCTTGGAGTTACGTAAGGGCTATGATGAGTAACTTGTGGAAAGAGCGGGTTCCATGAGTCTCGACCTGATTAGATTTGGGCGTAAAAATATGCTAATTAGTTCTAATTGGCATAATTAACGAAAATGTCCCCGCAAGGCTTGTGACAAGTTTCTGGAGTTTCCGTAAGGCGTATGATGATGTAACTAGGTGGAGGGAGCGCGCTGGAGAGTTCTCGAACTGATTAGATTTCGGGTGTATTTCGGGCAAATTAAAAGTTGCAAATGAGCTAATTAATATGCAAAAACAGCGTAATTTGCTTATAATTTTGAAACGGGACATTGGATACGGAAAAGTCCTTCACTGCATGAAAGCCTATCATGTTGGCATCTTTTTTCCAATTTGAGCGTGTGTGATACAAGCGGATTAGGTATGCAAATGCGCTAATTAAATATGCGTAATTATGTTCTCTCTGATACCGTACATCGGATAGGCAAAAATTCCTTCGCTGCATGAAAGAGTACTATGCCATGCATCTTTGGGTGGCCATCCATAATTGGGTCAAAGTGCATGTGGGCCAATTTTAAAGGGGCATTTTTGATACAATGATCTAATTAAAATAGCATAATTGTGATCACTGAAATGGGACATTGGATATGCAAAAGTTCCTTCGCTACATGAGACTTTTATGCCGTACATTCTTTTGTAGGAATCACAATTGCGGTCAAAAGTGCAAGTGATCAATTAAAGGGGCATTGTGTGATGCAATTGATCTATTAAACATCTTTTTTGGGGGGGGGCGTAAGTGCTGTTCGCATAAATGGTACATTGGATATGCAAAATTCCTTCGCTACATGAGGACTACATTATCGGTAACATCTCGTGTGTGAATAATAATGTGGTCAAAATGCATGTGGCCACGTAAAGGTGCTTCTTTGATTATTTTAAAAAGTGCAACTAATGCTAAATGCTTGGTCCATTTCCAACCAAAGTTTTCTCAGGTTGTCAATTGTTAGTGTGAAATACTACACTTCAAAAAGAATTGATTCAGGAGGTGTTGTTTACCTTACAATGAAATTAGGTCAGCATGTGTTTATTTGGCAGTATAATTGGCTGTGTGTGATTTGGTGGGTACAAAACAGGTGTACAACAAGAAGATATCAAAAGGGGGGGGGAGTACACCACAACAAAGGTAGTAACATCAATAAATATATATAGCTAGATCAGTGCCCATGTTCATTGAAATGGTTTTTTCTACTTCGGGGCAGTCTTTTGGGTTGCCAGCCGTTTACATCTTGGAAAATGTGAAAAATACGCAAATGGTGCATTTCACCCACTTTCGGGACCCGTAGGCGACTAAATTTTAAATGTGTTGTCACATGATTTTTTCAAAAGAGTGTTGCCAATTGAATAAATTTCATATTTTATACATTTAGTGAATTTTAAGGGATTTTTGCGTGACTTTTCATGATTACTATATCTACAATGGAATAATGTTTGTGGCCCTGGGCGGTGGTGTCAAATGAAATTAAAAAGAGCAGGAAATAAAGAATACTTAAATGCAACCCAGGGGGGGTTGCTACTCCTAACCATCTCTTCGGTTATGATTATGTTGGGACATTTCAAGATAATATCTCCCAAACGGAAAGATGTTTTGGACCTCTATGGTGGTATCAAATGAAAGAGGAGAAGTATAGAATACTATAAATGCAAACGGGCGGGGGTGTACTCTAAACATCTCTTACTTGTGCTCATGTGGGGGACTTTTCAAGGATTAATATCTCCACAAGTGGAAATGTTGTGACCCACAGGGTGGTGTCAAATGAAAAGAGTGAGAGGATATTGACTACTATCAAAAAGAAAACCCGGGGGTGCTCCACTCCTAAACATCTTAGTTTAATGCTCTTGTTGAGGACTTATCATGATTAATATCTCACAATGGAAAATGTTTGTGACCCCTGGGGTGGTATGGTATCAAATTGAAAGAGCAGGAAGTAAGGAATACTATAAATGCAAAACAGGGGTGCTACTCATAGAACATCTCTGACTTAGCTCGGGGGGGGGGTTGTCAAACGTGCAAGATGGACTATCTCCACCATGGAAAATGTTGTGCCCCTAGGGTGGTGTACAATGAAAAGGGGAAATTACAAAAATACGTAAGAAATTGGAGTTTATTGGTTTTGCACAACTTTTTTGGGGAACCCTGGACGCGCACAGTTGCACTCTGGTGTGCTTGCTTTTTGTCTTAAATAAGCGGTGCGAAAGCAGGGCGAGACTTGTGGTTCGAGGAACCGCCCTGTTTAGTAACTACAATTACACGTGTGAAGTCTTGTTTATTATGACAAACAGAGAATAAAATAAAAAAATATCAATGACGGACACCCTATTGACAATTATTTGGAGTAATATTTATGACCACTAACTACATCCTGTGTTAATTTGATGAAATTTCATTGCGGGCAAGGCAAATATTATTTTTCATAACAATTTAGTTTTACATGTCTTTCTATGGTATATAGGAATATAGAGGGCGCTATAACATACAAATTATGATCTTTGTAGGCCTATATGGCAAGATTCCCGCAATGGATTTTTCTGATTTTTGCGGAGGTAATATAGCTCTTGCATGTCCCTACTTATATCAGTTGTCAAAATTGTGTCGCCAATAAAAGAGATGGTTTGCATGGGGTCAAACAACTGTGCATATCCACTTAAATTTTATAGATTTCAATGAAGTTTCATCAATTTCATTGAAATTTTTATTAAATTTGAGTGGGTGTGGTTTGTTACTAAAAGTAGATGCAATGAAATGTTTTGTCATGGACGGACAGTTAAACTGATCAACAGTTAGGCTTCCTCAGAACAGTTGACAACCAAAACAAAGATATTCTTTTCAAGCTTTATTGTTCTTTTATTTTGTCCATTATTGATTTTTGCTCATCCTTTGAAGATGAAAGGAATGGTGTACAAGAGTTGTGTGAGATAAGCTGTGTGGGAGCGAACTCGAGATATGGTGTTTGAGCGAAAATGAGATGGGGATTCTGAGGAGGACAGAGAGAGAGAGAGCAATGATAAGAGCAATGTGTGCGATGGACCAGTTGGCAAAGGCGAATAGTGTACGTTGGTATGTGCATGTGTTGAGGAAGGATGACAAGCATACCTTAAAGGCACTATCAGTGATTTGCTCAAACAGAAAATTGAAAAAAATCATCAAAAATCAGCCTTGCATATTTGTAACAAGAATAGGTATCCCAACATACCCTACAAATGATAGGACCAAAAGCAGCCGAATAAGCACAAAATCGCATATTTTAGTCATAACTGTCCGAACAGACACTTACTACAACACGTACCGGTAATTGAATGGGGATTTGAATCTTTGAACACTGCTGCTTTTTTCACTTTCTGTCAATTTTTCAGTTTCAAAAAATAACTTATGAGAATTTTGCAGACTTATCCTTCACTTTTAAGCTATTCTGGCAAATTTCAAATATTTTGACACTTCCGGGTGGATCACTGATAGTGGCTTAAGAAGGGTCTTTGAGTTTGAGGTGGGAGGTTCGAGGAGGAGGGGACGTCCAAAGAAGACAGAAGAAGCAAGTGGAGAAGGCGAGTAGGAGGGTTGGGTTGAGGATGGAGGATGCATTTAAAACTTTGGATTTACTACTACTACACCAGTTTGGTATGTACATCATAAAAATCATATAAATAATTTGGAAACCATCCAAAGGAGGGCTACCAAATTTATTCTTGGTCAGAGGGATGATCAATCATATGAACTGATGAACTTATGATCTCATGAACTTGGCCAACGGACAGAAATACCTCTGTTTTGTTTATATTCAATTTCTGCAGTTGGTCTGTCAACTCCCGTCATTCCGGCAATTTGCTTTTTAATGATCATATTTAATAATCATATCACTCCAAAAACCGATAGTTTCAAGTTTACCGGTACCATTGTTGCAAACTTCCCCCTATGCGGGCTGAGCTTCCTGAGCCAGTCAGAGATGATTTTATTGTTTATAGCAGTAAGACATTATTTAAGAAGCTGGAGCTGGACTCCTAAGTGTTTTTGTGGACCGCCAGCTATAGCTGGAGGACCACTTAATCCGTTGTGCTTGTGTATGTGTGGATGTGTGTGTGGATGTGTGTGTCACTAAAATAAGTGAAGCTATTCTAATCGGACCGATTCAGCAGAGCGGGCGAAAAAGTCTATCTCTGTTGCACTTGATTGAGCATATTTGTTCCAAATTGGTCGTGTGAAAGTGTGGGATGTGCTCTTAAAGGTGAATGAAATTCGTAGGCAAAAGCGGCCTAGAAGTGTGTTATTTTGCAGTTTGTTTTTGTGTTTGGCCATTTTTTGTCGCATGTGTAGCCCCGTACCCAAGATACCAAAGTCAATACTCATGTGTGTGTGTGTTGTTGTTGTATACGAACGCAGCCGTTGTAAGCGTGATTTTTAATAGCGACACCTAGATAAACCATGCGTTGGAATAACATGACCAAAGAATCATGGATATGCACTATTGCTCTGTGTATACTGTGATTATACGTTTACGTATAAACCTATGCGTACATGCATCAGGATGTTATGCACCTGTGTAAAGTTTGTCATGTGCAGGTCATTTGTATGTTAATTGAATATTCATGAAAGAACACTGCGATGCCTCAAGGTTCAGTGTTGTTGTTGTGAGAAATTGACCTCTCCCGGCAGCAACCATTGTGCTCAAAGAGTTTTTTGTGTGGGCATAAGAGAGTTGAAATGTGTAGGATAATACAGAATCGGCTGCTGCGTTTAACAAATTAATAACTCAATTGAGTTTCAAAGACGTTATTTTGATCAAAGACAGTACTCGTATCTCCTTGATAAACATCGCGATGCTTTTTTTAAATATCAAATGCTCCATTTTTTAAATTGTTAATCCCGTATCTATGTAGTGTTTTATTTTAACGCAACTTAAATGTTAATGTATTAACATGACTGTAGATTTGGTATGGAATGTACAAGGGTGGAATCATTGTTAATTGACAACAGGAAAGGTTCCCTGTTCACAAAAGGCATCGAATAAAACTTGTTCACGGATCGAGGTTCTAGCATGAAGTTAATGTTGTTAGCCTATAATATAGGCTATTGTCATCATGTAGCAAATTAGAGTAGGAAACCCAATGTTCTCTCATAAACTAGTCTCTCATGTCTTGTCCAATTCTTTTGAAACTCGCAGGTAGGCAAGTAATGACATTTCTTTGAAAAGTTATGTTGTGGATTTTGAACATTCTGAGCAGATGTTGCATTTTGGGGCATTTTGTTCAGCCTTTTGTGTTTTTGGCATGAATTGTGTTGGTAGGCAAAGATTATGCTGAATTGTCTGTTGTCCTACAATGTAGCCAGCCACATGCTGTGTGAAAGTTGAAAGCCATGCATTATCAATGCTGGCCAAGAGAGGCATGCATTTGCAGCCTAGTCTGATAACCACTTGGCAGTAAATCTAGCTAGATGACAGTTATGTTATCAACATCAATTAGCACTCTCACAGTTGGGATTGGCCTTGATTTGACAATCAGGGCTAGCTCTATGGTAATATACAATTTTGGTTTTCACTTGACCATACTTGGTTTCATTTCAACTTTTATGCTTTAAATTAGGCAGTGGTTATATGTTCTTCATGTGCATTTGTCATCTTCTTCTTATGGACTCTCAGTTGTGGGGAGATTTTGATACTCACCTTGGCCTTTTACACACCGCATTCCGCACACAAGCACTAGCCTTTAATAAATTTTTAATCATGACAGGTTTTGTGCTCCTTAAACTTCTTTACACGCCCTAATTACTGACATGTTTTAGTACAGTACCTTAATAGGCACACTTGGCAATGTTTTATGGGATTAGTCTCAAAACATCCTCTGCTATGTGAGGCAAGGTTAAATTCAACCATTGTTTATTTCTTGGTCACTTGCATTATTTACATCTAACCTTGTAGCTTGTCACTACTAACTGAATGTGAAATTGTTTTGCTTATTTCATATTTTTTTTATGGATAAAGAAGTGTTAAACCCAGTCGGTAGAATAATGGTGGTAATTAGCCCAATCTTTTTAATTGTCATGGTTAAATCTGGTCGTATAATTGTCACGTTTACATTGAATGTGTATTTTAGTAATAGTATAAATTTAGCGCATTCTACAATACTCTGTATCCTGTTATCACCAACCACGATTCCTATGTTGACAGGTGACAAAACACAGGAGATTTTCTTGTTCGTAATTACCCCACAAGTATCAATACAAAGGGTTGGACCATGGACTTCGACCTAAGTTTGTTCAGTTATATAGCACCATTTGCAAGCAGAGTGATGACTACACCATATTTGATGTAGTCCTTAGACATAATGTTATTGCAAGTGGACACTATAGGCAAGTAGGGTAACATTACGATACAATGAAGAAGTTAGGAGTCATTAGATATCACCGAGAAAAGGTTAATCCCAAAATTTTCAGTTGATTTTGATGAGGCGGTTTGATGCTATTAACAAAAGTTTTCTATCACACAACGGTGCCCATAGGCCACTGTGTTTATATTTCGTCCTTTTATACGGAACAGAAAATAACAAAGTGACCAATTTCTGTCTTCAGAGTAGATCGATTTGCAAGTATGATTAAGGCAACATGCAGAGGATGTAAAAATCCACCAGCCTTTGGGTAAAGTCAGTGGGAATGAGGCTGTGGATCACGTACAAGCAATTGTTGAAGTGTTTCGTCCAATAGCGATTATGAATTTCAAATATCATTGTTATTAATAAATTACCGTAAGAACAAAAGATTAACATTTTAAGATTACTGGAACCAGACTAGCTGAAAAACATAACTTGTTGGCCTACTATAGATTTTCAGCAATGTGAAAACAATTGTCTCATCATCATGGACTTATTAGTATTATTACTGACGTAACTTTGATTGAATATTCAAAGAGGTACAGATCTTTGATTTGTAACCCGACTGGTAAGTAGGTGTTCAGTCTCAAAATCAAGCCTACTTTAAGTCAGACCTCTATTCATTAGGGCGATTGTCCTGTTTAAGGACTCTTCTTGTTAAATTATGTTTCTTATTTAATGTGGCAAATTAGATATAGTGTACAAAACAAAACCTAAATATTAATAATATCATTTGTCTTTTCACACATAGTTTATTGTCATATCAAATAAGAACATAATTTCTACTACCTATTTCCTTTACAACTTGAATCTTGGAAAAGTTGTATTGCAATTGTGTATGTTTTTAGTTAGGTTAAAAACCAAAGTTTGTCCTGACATGTTACTCTTTGAAGTGTTCACAAATTAAAAGATAACAAGTTAACAGATTTTGAACAGAGAAATAAACCAAAGATTAATTAATAGTACATCAGCATCAAAGTACTTTATGGAATCAATCACATTTTAGAGGAAACTGTATTTTTTGAGCAGCTGTTATTAACATGATCAAAAGTATGGTGGTGCGGGTTTTATTATTTTCCGTCTGTAGCATCATTGTTTTGAAAAAATCAAGTAGGCCTATATGTATATCTGCAATGCTTACCTCAAAGCTCCTTACTGAAATCTCTGTATTCAAACAGTCAAATGTAGATATTGTATGCCATACTTCACACACAAGAACATAAATTTTAAAGTAATAAAGGCCGGCCCACTACAAATCACTGAATTAATGTGTTGAAGGTTGCGGTTCATGGGATTATGACCTTCATTAAATACCAAAAAGTCTAACCTATTAAGTTATCTTGGAACGACTAACTGAATAAAATAACTTGTTGCCTAATGGAAAGACATTTTTGTAAATAAAGCAATGGAGAGGATGGAAAACATTGGCATCCATCAACATGGAACTTAGTAACTGTTTACTGAAGTTGTATGATAGTAAAATTCAAAAGCGTTAGAGCTAGAGCTGAGGCGACGAAAAAAGAAAAACCCTGTTTTCGGGCGAGCAGACCTGTTCGAGTAGGGTCGGTCGTTCGGGTGAATTTTTTTTCTTTTTTTTTCTTTCCTTGGAGCTTCAAATGAATAGGTTTACAAACAAATTTTTCTAAGAAAAATTTGCCAAATTGATAAATTTTGGGCTAAAAACCAGTCTGATTTTATCATGATTTTTAAAAAAAAAAAAAAAAAAACTTCTGCAAAACTGAAAAATCAGGGGTCGGTCGGCCCGTAAAACAGGGTTTTCAGCCTATCAATGAAGATGCTTATGCCATCGAGTAGAAATTTTCTGTCAAGGGCAGCGCACTAACATATAACCTATCTTTTGTATCTTGTTCAATTTTCACGAAACCATTTTAGCAATTATTGAAATTGCTGGTCTGCTTTCTATGAAACAATTTTTTTGAAAATTTTGAGTTAAACATTGGTGTTTTTGGGGGTATTTTATGTATTTTTTTGCCCTGATTTCCAGGGTGACCAGAGTTAGGCATTTTGTTCATGCAGCATCACTTTTCCTAGCTGCTATGTTGTAATAATGCTAGCCTTGATAGATGCAATTTGCAGGCTAATATTTTACCTGGGTGGTCAGTGTGCTGCAATTACATGTTTGCTAGCTAGGGTCCATGGACTTTTTAGCAGGACACAGCCCAAGCTCAGTCCCTCTGGTCAGACAGAGGTGGTCAGTTACCAATTGTGCTTGGTACCAGTAGATTTACAATGGATATAGTATAAATATAATTCAACATTTCTGTACATTTACAAATGGTTTATATTGCTTCAAATGTAAACTTGTGTATTTTCTATAATCAGCCCAGTGCATGCACCCTATCAATAGAATTTCTGCTCATTTATTCTGGTCGCCAGATAGTATATCTTCTACCCCAGTAAAATCCAAATAGTTCTTTCTCAATTTAAAATAAATGGTTCTGAAATTTCTTGATCCAAACCTTTCCTCTGTGTGTGTGTGTGTGTGTGTGTGTCCCATGTGATACCGTCTTGCCTGTCTCTCTGGCTGTTGAATGTGTGTAGGTGTGTCCGATGATGTGTGTGTGTTGTAAACAAATGTCAAAAACTAAAGAATTAAAAATTGGAACAATCTTTTTGCTCAGAGTAAGACCAAGAAACCTCTTGTATGTATATGCATATATATCTATGTGTTTGTATGTAAGGGTGTATGTATGGTGTGTGTGTGTGCAGGCGTGCGTGCATGCGGACATAATGTATGGTATGTATGTCATGTACGTATGTTGTATGAGAGGTCTTAGCTCATTCTTACGCATTCCTTTGGATATTAACTTTATTATATGTAAAAAAAAAAAAAAAAAAACTCTTCTTTTTTTATTATTATCTTTTGCTCCCTGTTAAAATTTTTAAGAAAACTGTATATACTCCTCACACATGCAGCATTGCTGATGAGGTATATCCGGCCACCTCTTACGGGGACGAAACCGGATTTAAACCGTTTTGGTATAACTAACTAACTTCTATCTGTTAGCTAATTGGAGGACTTCTGAAAAGCGATCCTTTGTTCTCACACTTTAGATTTTGTTAACCGAATAAACCTATGTATAGCAAGATTGAATGCTTAGGTTAACAGTGTTTCAGAAGTCTATTTATTTTAGTGTTTAAAACAGATAACATGTTTTGTCTTTTATGTCTGTCTGGTCAGTTCGTTAAGTGTTGTGAATTGTGTTTCCTCTCCTGCCCAAACTCTTAAGCTAATTTCAACCAAATTAGGGTATAGAACCCTGGGTCAAGCCTTTGGTTCATATCGGGTGTTCACAGATTGGACAATTAAGTGGCATCTTTGAAAATCTATGAATTTGTTTTTCAGTCGCAGATAAATTCTATAAATCACCAATCTTGGTCCGAAATCCCTAGCCCAAACCCATATGGGGGTTTTAAAGTGATTTCGCAGCGATATTGCAAGAAATCAAAATGTTAAATGCATTTGGTTTAACTTATAAATGAGGAATGTGTACAAGTCATATAACTGCTTTAGTATAGAAACAAACCCCAATACGTGAAAAAAATAATATTTGATGAAATTTGCCATACCGGCTCCCGCAAATAGAACATACAATTATGACGTCTCAAAATCTACAATAACAGCTGATTGTGGTTATACACTACACATAATTAACAAAGATCAGTAATGTTTGTGCTTGGGGTCAAACTGTATTGATCAGGGTGGCATAATATCACGCTTACAATCTGGTATATTCCGAGAAGGCTTTTTGATCCAAGTCGGAATTTTGATACGGACATATAGAAATTAAGATCAGATAAGAACGTACTACCTTGTTTTTAATACACAGATGTCACCCAACCACTTGCAGGTTATGTTTGCATATCCCATGCCAGTAACAAAATACAAAAATATGATTTTGATGATTTTTTTCGATGTGTTCGGTTTAGCAAATCGCTGCTAATCCCTTTAACAGTATTGGGATTCACAGGTCACAGGCATGAAACCAACGTCTTTAGAATCACTCACTGCTGACACGTGAACCCATATGGGGGTGTTACCAGATTGGGTCAAAGCTCTGTGTGCTGATTACAGGGGCATTTTTGTCAGTAGGGTAAAGTTATAAATTTGTTTTTCTCTTCTGCCTAACAATTTGAGGCCAATGTGCAACCTAGCTGGTCAGAATAGCCACTGAATCATGGAGGTGTTGTTCGAGAATGACACCCATTGACCCCTATATTCCTTTTAACACCATCATACAAGTGTTTTTACACATTTTGCGATCACAACGAGAGGCAAGACTTGTGGTTGAGAACCACCTTGTTCTTATTTACCACGAATTTTTTTGTACCAGTCATTTGTTTTCTAGTATTTCCATTGCAAGTAAATAGGGTGCGCAAAATATTGTCCTCCTTGAATACCATCCACTTTGAATAGGCTTCTGCATCATTGATGCTCTGGTTTTTATTTTTCGTCGGACTAGGTTAAATTTTTTTTTTACCCAGGCATAAACAAAATGTATAAATGCCATGTTCTATTATAAATAATATATAAAGGTAAACTTTAAAGGATGTTGGTTGTTGCTTTGGATGGCATCATATTATAGGCTACTGCATCATTGGTGCTCTGGTTCCTATATTAAAGCGCGTGTCCGATCGTGCTTTGGGCCCCCTTAATTTACCCGGAAGTAGTATCGATTTTGATATCAGATGACATGCCGTATTTTTTCTCCATTTCGTCCTGCATTTGCAGCCCTAAAATCCATTGCATTCCCAATATATAAACACAAAAACACCGTTTTTAGTGGTTAAGCCATCAATCTTAGCACAGTATTGAATGGGCTTTGCAACATGCATTATTGCACCTACCTTCAAAACCCACAAAGTTTGTTTCCCACGGTACTTGATGGTGTGTAAATGTGCAATTGTCAGGCTCGCTATCAAGATAAAAGACCACAATACCCAAAATCGGAACAAGCCCTTTAACTTTATTTAAACCTACTATCGCTATTTTACGCAAAATTTGTGGTTTGCAAGATTAAATACTTTTGTTCTTATTGGTCATCTATCAAATGATCAACCTAGGCCTACACCCCTTTTATCTAATGTAGTCCTCCTTACCTTCAGTGGCTAATTTTGCATTATACATCCTTGCTACCCACCGATAGATAGTGTGTGATTGAGAATTCGATCACAATATCACGTGAACCTCATAATATAGTTCTACCTTTGGCTTCTATGGCTAATTAGAAAATACGTACTAAAATCCCCTGGCGCGACCTCGTCAAGGTTTAGTTTAATCAATCGAAATCTTGTCCTTTCATTCATCGGTTTGCCGTTGCTATAGTGTGGAAATACCCAAATCGTGCTCATTTTAATACCTGAGAAGTTAATCAACATCACGCGACCTCATTAATAATAATTAATATGACCTGCCCTTGGCGTTTATCGGCGAATGAGAAACCGTGCTCAATGTTGGGCCTTATACCCACTCCCCTTGTCCATGCTTGGCACATGTTATTACGATAGGCAAACACTATAAATTACCCGAGGCCTGTGCATAGACACGCGTAAGGCCATTGATGAATTAAAGAGACATGAGATTTCCAGAAAGAAGCGCCCCCAATTTTTCTCGAACCTAGGTTTTTTACATATTTGGAATGCTTACCAATGTATTAGATCACACCTGAAGTGAATAAAGCCAAATATGCCGTCTTTATGTAATAAGATGATGATTTAGTAGTTTCTGTCGTGCACGACAGAAAGTCAAAGCATGGTTTTCTATGGGGAACGATTACGATAGCCGACAAGTTCAAAACAAGGTTTGCGGTTTTCTTTTGCAACTGTTTGTCCAATAAACCTTCCAAATGTTCTCGGTAGGTGGTCTACAACCGATCCAGTGAAATTTGAGAGAAATTCATATCCTAAAAAAATCTCCTGTCACTTTAAGAACCAGGCTTTGGAAAAATATTGAGTATACTGCAAGTCCGCGACAAATTCCATACTGTTTCTATATAGGAGGAAACAGAAAATGCTTTTATTTATAAAATAATCGCAGCATATAGCCTACGGCTCAGAACAAGGTAGGTCTGCTCAGAACAAATCACGACGCGACGTAATAGCGTAATTTTATTATCTCAAAGCCGTGGATGTTTTGTAGGATTTCCTGATTACATCACCTAGGGATTCCCCGTTTTTTTACAAAGGGGGAGAGAGTTTGCAGGTAGTCAATATTTTCTACCCAGGTTCGGCCCAGTCGTAAAATGATCGTAATATAGTAACAACAACAAACTGAAAATGCCCTTGTTCATAGGCCCCCTATGTAAGTTATCAGAGCTCTTAGGAGAGGTTACAAAATGTGTCCCTCCAATTCGGCCAGGGTTAGCTCGCAAGTGTCACAAAGCCCACCACATCCACAGTTTGGTAACCTTATGTGGAAGGGAGGGGACACAATTTGTAAAGTTCAGCCGAGCTCTGATAAAGAAATATGAACGAGCGGAAAGATCTCACAAGCTGTTTCCAGGCTATTTGACGTTGTCATTATGACCGTTAAGATTGTTACGATGAGGAGGAAATACGGGTAGAAGATTTAATTAGTTGAATGCGATCTCCCCTATTCCATATAATGATGGTAACGACAGGAATTCCCTGCATGATGTAATTTAATCCTGTACATGAATCTCCTGCGTGACATAATTAATCCTGTATTGGAAAGTACGAAACCTGACTCAGTCTTTGTCTTAAACATCAACTGTCGATTAGGAAAATAAAACTTAGGCCTACCTTGTGATTTGATTGTGAATTGTTGCCATTATTTTCCCGTTTCTGACAAGACAACATCAAACATGAGGACGGAAATGTTTTTAGAATTTTTTCATCTAATGATGTCAGAGAGCGAAAATGTTTTCTTGAAGAAATGATGAAAACAATAAAAAAGGGGGGAAATGGAAATTTCGGCATTCCAGCATGCAGCAGGAGCAACACAAATGTTTTTAGTAACGTGCGCGGGGACAATTAAATCATGATGGTTTTAGGGAAAAAATTAAGTGCTACATGATTTTAAGGAACAGTCCATGTGAACATATTTTGTTAGACCCACAAAGCCTGATGTACGAGTCTGTGTGTCTATGGTAAAAATGTTAACCCCAAACACAATTGCGCGCTGCAGACATGCCTACTAGTACGGATTTTCCGTATTTTGTACAGAAAAATGATGCGAAATACAGACGTACGTTTTCCCCGCAAAAAAAAAAATACGGAAAATAGGCGCATTACTAAAATAAAAATAAAGTGTATAAAAAGGAAAGAAAATATGTAAATACAGAACAGTAAAGTTAAAAGACACTGGCACATTTGAAAAATAGTGCGCCCTCAAGATTTTTCAAAATCGATATTTTTGCATGGTTGTAAGGCTTTTTTACACAAAAGCCTTCACCCGAAATGATTAAGACCAATCAGCTTCCTTATGGGTAAACAGAAAGATTTTATAATTCAACGTCGCCGGCAACCTTAAATTCAGCAGACAACGAAAATAGCATTTAACACAAGAACACACACGCCGTATGCATGTTTCCCACACTGTTTGATCGGTCTATAACCTTTGTGGTCTTAATATCATTGAGTACGAGTCAAAAATATTCATGTAATATACACACATTTGTTGATTAAAGTTATGGAAAACTTAAAAGTTGGCCTACAAATTACCTGGATGTCTTTATCCTCATATCAATGTCCCCATCTGTTTTGGGGTATGTTATTTTTATGTGTAAAATATATCTCTGTTCTTCAAATGGCCTAGACTATCATTTGAGAGCAAATTGAAGAAATTTCATATTTTGTGAAAATGTGCCAGTGCCGCTTTAAGGAAAGAGGGCAATATCTTTCCAAAGTGAATAAAAGGACATGGATTTGAAAGATTTTCATTTTCTAAAGTCTGTTAAAATGGTTTCCGATATGTTTTTCCCCGACTTTCGGATGGTTCACCCCCATCAATATTTTGATTTAACTATTTAACTGCTGTATGCAAAATGTCCTCTGAAGGTATTTTTATTAACTATTAACTGCAATGGTGCAAAGGTATAGACCTACAAACACTTATTGTTTATAGTATATAGTTTTGTTTTTAAAGTTTTCAAGCTTTGAAAGTTTAGACTGTTATACTTTTTTTTTTAAATACTCCATATGGACTTAGTTCCTGACTGACAGTTCCTTAAATGGGGCTGTCAGACGGCGGAGCTCTGTCCATTTTTTCTGGAAAGCTGTATTTTAAAGAGCTCTATCTCACAATGCAGTTCTTTTGAAGGTCATTTCAAGGACATTTGGTGTCATCCAAAGTCAAATGGTTGTGTGGTCACAAAACTTGGTGTGTTGTCAGCATTTGATACCAAATTTTTCAAGGTTATTGCAAGGTCATCTGGGGTCATCCAAGGTAAAATTACTACAAATAGTTGTATGGTCAAGAAACTTGGTGTAGTAAACATTTGGTTCTGAAAATTTTGAAGGTCATTTGGGGTCATCCAAGGTTTACCTATAATGGTTGTAAACAACATGTAATAGCCCAAACAGGCAACATTAGTGGTTCAAGGACTGCCTTGTTTAAACAGTTCAGACGAGAAATGTTTTAATTGGCAGCTCAGTTTGGTTGCAATTGCAGTTAATAGAAATTGAAACATACACACAAGCAAATGCACACACACACACATGCATATACACACAGAGACACAGACAAACATACAGAATTTGGATTAGTTTATATTCTTTCCACAATTCTATCTTGCAGGCAACACAACTTAGGGAGCATGCCAGTGTTTATGGTTTTGCCCTTATTGTCTCCCCTGGCTTAAAAGCAGGGGGATATTGCCACAGCAGATTCCTCCTGTGTGTGTTTCAGTCTGTGTCTGTGTGTGTTTGTGCCTGTGTATGGTGTTCCATTTTGGTTAGATTGACTGGTTTTTTATAGCTCCTGCCCACCCCAAACACTTGGGCCAAAGTTCATATGGTATACTCTGATTGTGGGGCATTCTTTGAAAATCTATCCATTGGTTTCCCACCACAAATCAAAAGCTACGATCACCAAATTTGGTCGGTAAAAGCCCTAACCCAAGGCTACACAGATTGGGGTCAAATGGTATGTGGGGTGTGGGTGCATAAAAGGGGCATCTGTCATTTTGGTTAGAATGACTGATTTTTGTATCTCCTGCCCAAACACTTGGGCCAATTGATGCCAAACTTGATCAGAAGAACCACTGGCCCAAGGTTCAAGTGTGGTGTAATCCAATTTGTGGTGAGGTCATGTATGCATACACAATGGCAACTATTTGAGTACATGTGTACATTTAGAAGTACAAAATTCAAACCACTAGCTCCACTCAAGCTCCAACACACTTTTCTTATGAAGCTTTAGCACCATTGTAGCCTTTTATCAAAGCTTTGATTATTTATTCAATTTGTGTGAGTCCGCCCCTCTCTGGACCGCTCAAAGTTCAGTCGTAATCAAAGCCTTTTCGCAAATATTTCCTTTTCTTTGTTACTCATTGTTTTTCGGGATATTTCTTCCGAAACTATAGCGATCGTTGATTGGTCAATGGATGTCATTCGTTTCGATTTAAAATAGTTCCGTAGATCAAGTTTATGGGAAATGATCAATAACCATTCAAATTATTGGGTTTTGGTAACCGATTCAAAACACAGCGAATACCGGGCGGAAACAGCCCAGGATACCTGATGCAGGCTTGGGAATGTGAAAATGGGGGGAACACTTTTGCTGCTGTGACAACGGCACGGTGACAATCATGGTGGAATTTACATGATCTGTGTTTGTCAGGGTCACTGTGTAGACTGTAGGATCCCGGTTTTTTGTAATGGTGTAGGATTTATTCGAGCTCGCTACGTACGGTACTGTGCTGCATATGGGGACTATCATGAGGGTATTTGAAGCTTACGGATACGTGTACTGATGTGATTCGCTTACTATAATGGAATTTTAAACCCCAAGTCATTGCAGTGAAAGGATTTTTATTGTTACACGGAGTTTCATTGCATCGTTCAGCCATGGTTCGCCGAAAGTTTACCTTAAATTGTGCGTAATAGGTGCCTGGTCAAGACTGGTAGTGCCCAGGTAAGTTAGTCTAGGACTAGGATGGTGCGTTTTTGTCCCTAACTTCGCGGCGTGTAATTTGTGAACTGGACTTCAGTTCTGGCTTGAAAATTTTGGGATGTTCGCCACCGTTCACATTTAAGTGGCATGTGATACGCGGGTTCCAGGATTCATCAATTTCAATTTAATGTTCAAAATCACTTGTCATGTCTTGAGAGTGGCACAATTTTGATCTGGTCACTGCAGTACAAATATTTGATCAAATGATGACGTATGCCTAGTCTAGTCTCATATCAGTGTGTTTGTGCAAGGGGGGGGAGTGGGAATAACTTTACTAGCCTTACTGGGTCTTTTATTTTGCAGAGCTGGGCTTACAACTAGCCATCTGCATGCATCTCAAATACCGTATATGGAATCACTCGCGATCGCAATCGCAGCTGTCAAGAACTTCGTCGACTTGTGCTTTGAATCGTATGCTAATTAAGCGTGCAAAAATCGATAGGTATTTTTGAACGGGCGGAGGACGTCTCGATTAGTGGCAAGGATCTGAAAACGTTGTCATCGATGAAATCGGGCGGTGCTTACGATGACGACTAATTTGATTGACACATTATGCTTAACATGGGCATAACCAATTTGCGCAAAGACGCCTCGCTCCGCTCGGCCTCACGCCTTCGGCGTTCGGACACGCGCCTTTGGCGCGCTCGCGGTTGGTGGAATAAAAGGCGAGGCAGTCTTTGAAAAGACTAGCACCATTGGTGCTTGTTTAAAAAATTGCAGTACTTTTGGTTTTCAAATTGACCTCAATTGAAAAGTTGAAGTTTGTGAGTGCTTGGAATGCTAGAACTGGGTTTATCGGGTGTAGTGTGTATTATATCCACCCAACTGGCCAAAGGGGGGACTTATTAGAAATGCCCGCGTGTGTGTGTCACCCACGATGATCTTTGGATTAAAGCAAAGTGGGGTGCCCATCTTTGCAAATAGATGCAGCTTAAGCAGGCGTTGGCTGGGATACAAGGGGGTAATGGTCAAAGGTCAAATGAGGGTCAAAAATGGGATAAAATAGGGTTATATTGTTATAAACTAGAGTAAACACGAATCTTTTGATCTAAGAAGTATGGGTGTCCATCTTGCAACTGTTTAGATGTCACCTGAGTAGGCGGTGGATGAGTCGGGAATTGGGTCATGTGGCATGGTGTCCAAAGGTCAAACTATGGTCAAAAATTGGACAAAGTTGGCGTGTGTGCATCCCCGCGATATCTTTGGATATCTTAAGTGTAAGCTGTCCATCTCTCGCAACGTAGATGGCATCTTAAGAAGGCGGTGGGGGAACAAAAGGGTAGGGTCAAAGGTCAAAAAGATTGGTCAAAAAAGGGTCAAATGTGGTCAAAAATCGGGATCGAAGTTAAAATAGGGTGTTATATTGTATAGCCTGTAACACGCTATTTTTGAATTCTAAGCAAGTAGGGGGTGCCATCTTCGCACTGGATGTCCCCATCCACGTAGCGGTGTGAGTTCGAGGGGGGTATGTGCATGGGTCAGAAGGTCAAAGTGGTCAAAAATGGGATTAAATGCCTATAGCCCTTGTCAAATTGTGGTAGGATGATGAAACTTGGTGGGTGTGGTCAACATTCAGTGCCGAAAAATTTTGAAAGGTCATCCAAGGATCATGTGGGGTCATTCAAGGTCAAATCACTAAGTATGTGGTCGGTGAGGATTGATGAAATGTGGTGGGGTCTTTTTGTGGGTCAGCATTCAGTGCCAAAATGTTGTGGTCATTTCAGGTCATTGTTTGTTTGTTGGTTTTATTTAATACTTATCCTGGGTCCACATTCAGAGGGAAATTAGTATACCTCTGTTTCTCCATGTGGGCCCAGCAAATACAACATTAAAAATACATCTTAATTAAAATTTTAAAATAAAACTACTTCAAATTACCAAATGTACTATAATAGCTTAAATTACAGAAATGAAAAGTATATTTCAAAATATTACATGCTAAACCAGCATTTAAAATATGAGCAAAAAGTAGTACCAATAAGAATATGAAAGTTACAATTAAAAATATAATCTGTAGATATGTCACCTTTTTACATTAAAAACAATACCTTCTTAAATTTTTAACTTAGGGGGAAGAAAGAAAGAATGACAAAAATTATACATTCAAGTCAAAATAAATTGTTTACAAATACAGAAGCCAATATATTAAAAAATTGCCAACAATTGCCACAAAACAAATGAAAATTATATATTTTATTATTTTAAGGAAAATTTCCAAAGGAATATGCTAGCCCGATCTATTGCACATTAGCTTGCATAATGATCAAAATAATACAGTTAAAGATTGCATGTAAATACTTGTTTTTGAAGATGGCTACGTTAGCTGGAAGTGGATGCGTTACTGTATTACTTAATTTGTTCCAGTTTACAGCCCCACTGTATACTTGAAAGACCGCCTACCGAATTCGAGAGCTGGGCTCTTTATAGTTCTAAGTTTTCCACAATGTTAATGGGACCCGGGTGCGAATGTTGTTGGCTTCCCTAACCAAAGTAAAATGATGGGATTAAAGATACGGGAACCATCCCTGCCAGGACATTTGTAACAGACTACTTAGGGTGATAGTCCCTAGCGCTTGCCAAAGGTTCCCAGCAACATTTTAAGGCGAATGGTAATTGGAGCTTGTTCTGACAGGAACCCTAAGAATAGCTCTTGTGATCGAATCTGTAGGCGCTCAATCCTATCACTCAGGGATTTACTGCAATTCCCCCAAACAATATCACAATAATGTCAAGCCTTGGAAGTATAAGGGATTTGTGGATAGTAATGAGACGCCAGTTGTGAGGATTATTTTCTAATTCTGTAAACGAAGACCAATTATATTTTGTTACAGTAGTTGTTACCTGTTACTTGACAATTCCATTTTATAACTTTGGATCAACTTCATGAAGACCTAAATACTTAAAACTCGTACTGTTTCTAATGGAGTATTTTTGATGCATAAGCTCAGATTTTGGGCTTCCTGATTTTCTGGTGTGTTCCAAAGAGGATGGCTTTTTTTGTTTTGGAGGCATTTTTCGGGTCAATTTACTTCTTTAGCCACGTTGCATTTTTATTAAGAGATCACTGTTAAGTTTGATAGTGATTTCGCAACAGTAGTTTCCTGCACAAAAAACCGCAGTGTCATCGATTATAAATTGATTTGCAAGCTAGGAGACACATGAGGTAGGGTAGGGCAATGAATGTAACAACGTGAATAGAAGAGGGCCGAAGATGGAACCTGGGAACACCAAATTTACAATATTGCCATTTACAGAGAATGTATTTTCCTATGTTGTGCACTGTTTTCTTTCTGCTAGATTAGACTTGAACCAGTCAAGCTCCCGACCCAATAATCCAGCACTAGTAACTTTTCAATAAGATGGATGGCAACGGTAGTCAAACGCTCTTGCGGTCCAAAAACACTGACCTCCGACGAGGATGGCCATCATCGATATTGTTTAGAATGTAGTCGGACACTTCAAGAAGGGTTTTGTAAGTGTAGATGTTTAGGTCTGAAGCCCGACTGCTCATTTGACAAAATATCATTGGTAATCAAGGGTTCATGGAGCTGGTCATGAACTAATCTTTCAAGCAGCTTCATTACCACAGGTATAACTAATATGGGACGGTATTACCTACAGATGTTCTAGGACCGTCTTTGTAAAGTGGAGTAACTCTACTTATTTTCCATTTGGAAGGTACTATCCCTGTTAATAAACTTAAGTTTAAATATCACTAAGTATGTGGTACAATGATGAAACTTGGTGGGTGTGGTCAGCATTCAGTGCCAAAATGTTGGTCATTTCAAGGTCATGCGGGGTCATTCAAGGTCAAATCACTAAGTATGTGGTAGGATGATGAAACTTGGTGGGTGTGGTCAGCATTCAGTACCCAAAAATTTGAAGGTCAATTCAAGGTCAACTCAATATGTGGTAGGTCATGAAACTTAGTGGATGTGGTCGATATTTCTAAACTTAAAATTATGAAGGTCATTTCAAAGTGAAGTAGGGTTATCCAAGGTCAAATAACTACAAATACTGTGATCTTAAAACTTATACTTCACTCCATTCACTACGACGGGCAGGGGACCTTTGTGGTTCAAGAACCGCCTTGTTATTACAAAACATTTGATATGGCGCTCTACAGAAGAACACAGTGCCTTACAATTAATACAGGAAATGAACCAATGAAAAACTAAATTTAACCTACAAGCACATGAAATGCAGGCAGGAGTACAATGAAGAAAAACACCAGAATACAAAAGCAGCAATATAAACCAAAAACAATCGCATACCTGCCAACTAGTAAGATTTAATCTTATTTAGTAAGATTTCCAAGATTTTTGACAGCAGAAAATCTTACTAATACGATTTTTCAATTTTTTGCAAAGAAAAATATTTCCAAAAGTTACAGGAAATTCAAATTTGGTCTCCATGCCCCTTTGTCAGCCCCTCCTGGCCCTTCAGGCACCCTAAAGCAGGCTCCTGGACCCCATCAGGGCCCAAAGACAGACCCTTGGACCCCATTTTGCTGGTGTTGAGTGCCATGGTGTTTACCGTGTGCGCTCTGGACTTTCATAAGTAAGATTTTTGACTTTGCAATGTTGGCAGGTATGCAATCG
This sequence comes from Ophioderma brevispina, assembly GCA_023653785.1. Classification (NCBI taxonomy): domain Eukaryota; kingdom Metazoa; phylum Echinodermata; class Ophiuroidea; order Amphilepidida; family Ophiodermatidae; genus Ophioderma; species Ophioderma brevispina. Next base: position 24,382 of record JAMKCH010016015.1, read on the forward strand.
ATGCAATTGAGTCTTGAGTGCACCTTTGAAGACTGACATCGCTTCACCAAAGGGAGCTAATTCCAAAGTTTAAATTAGGACCCATGAAAGATTTGTCACCAGCCTTACGTATTTGAGCGAGGGACCACAAGTCGGGTTGTATCCATGGAGGAGCGGAGTCGATGTCGCAGTTCATCACCATGGACTTTGAAATGTGGCACATTGTACAAAGTAAAGAAATCAACACATACATGGCGATATATAGTAAACATAATGCGGGGGGGGGATATTCCATCTTTTGGAATCGTATCAAAAGAGGGATTTTCCCAGGTGTGTCCTAATGCCTGATAACATGCTTATTTGGATTTTCATATTAGTCTTCCTTGGAAAAATGTGAACTTGAATTGCACCTGACTTTATGTCAATATAAGGGAGGGGTCAACTTGTGATCTTCGTTTTCACAGCTAACTTGATGATCTTAGCTAAATATCTCACATCGAGCTATTTATAAAGATGGGTATAAGGGTTGTGGAAAGGGCTGTGCAGCTGTTTAAGTCGGCGTGATCAACGTCCGATTAGGTTACCTGATATGCTTCTATTCTTCACTGCTGAATTGCAGGCACTTAAGTTGGCCTTAGAATTAGCGAAAATTTCCAATGAGAGTCATTTATTATAATTTACTGATTCACTATCAGTCTTATGGCTTGAGGAAGAGAGTGTCGTCATCCTATATTGCTGAGCTGATGGACCAGCATTCTTCTGTATGTTGTTGTCTCAATTGAATAAATCCGTTTTAGCTTGGATTCCGAGTCACATTGGTATTAAAGGCAATGAAAAGGTTGATGTATTGGCGACAGAAGCCCTTAATATGACATAACAAATGCTGAGATCCTTTACAGATTTTAAGGTTTCAGTTAAGAGCTATATCAGGAATAGGTGGCACATGCTGTGGGATTCATTTCACTAATAATAAATGCATGCCTTTCAACCAAATGGTGGAGCTGTTGGTAGTTCAGGTTTGAATGGACGAAGGGATGAGATTGTATTTAGGAGCGATTGTAAAAATTGGTTCATACTTACTGACCCATAGTCATTGTTCTTAGAGGTGAGCAGTCCCTCGTGTATTCATTGTGATTGTTGTTCTTTCTGTGAAAATGTATACTGAGTTGCGTTGATTATGCGCTTATTCGTAGAATATATTACAAGTTGCCCAGATTTTTGAAAACATTATTTCAGGATATTAGGCCTCTTCAGTGAATAATTTCCTGAAGGAGGCCGATTTGTTTAAATTAAATTTTTAAAAGTTTAAAAATGTTGACTTGAATTTATGGGTGTATGCTTTGTAAAGATTTTGTTGTTTTTAAACTTTCGACACGATATGACACAATTGTTGTTGAGTTGTCGGTAAACTTTAAATACTCACTCACCTCACTAGGTAGATCGGGGATCAACGTTGCACTGATTAAAAACAAAGTGTGGAACAATCCTTTCCTTTACAGGCAGCCAGTGTAATGTACACAGGAAGTAAGAAGAGCTTTGGTCTCGTCGCCAAGAAAACAACCAAAAGTGCTGCTGCTTTCTTTCTGAGACGCTGTAGGCACTTAAGATCATCTCTTTAAGACCATTTAGTAATGAATTGGCATAGTTAATGCGAGACAAGCCAAAGTCTACGGCATGGTGACAGGCTTCCTGAGTAAATATAAACCTCCGAATACGCCACAAATTACGAATGTGGAAGTAACACTCTTACAACTGCTATTAAGTTGCAACTACGAATTTTGAGGACATCCAATATTTTGTCTAATAGTAATTTTCATGTAGTGAGATTAGACACTCAATAGATTCTTACCTTGTATTTGGTACAGAACAGAAATGTCTTAAAAGAGAGAAAAAGTTGATTTTGATTTGCGTATATTTCAATTGTAAACATTTTAAAAAACTTGAATTTTGTATTTGCTCCTATACAAAATTAGAAATTTCACAATTTTTGTACCAAAGAAAACATTTCTCATCTTAGGGGGAGAAGTAGAGAAACCGTCTTGTCTTCTGGTCTCCCCTGTTAGTAACTGCGAAGCAGCGACTTTAATACTCTAAAACTCCAAACACTGTGTTCCATAACATCTTTTCTTAAAGGTGCAACGACAGAGATTTTGAGGCACCACATAAATATTGTATCATAATATTAATTTCATAAGAGTTAGACACTAAATGTTTCTTGCTTGTATTTCGCTACAGAAAATGTCTGAAAGAGAGAAAAAAAGGAAAAATTAATAATATCGTGTGGTTACTGATTTGAGGGGGGGGGGAGTTCGTATTTGCCTCCTATACGAATTAGAAATTTCAAATGTTTGACCAAAGAAGCCATTTTCCAGCTTAACCTTTCAGATGGGGATTTCTTTGATGGAAAGCTTTAAATCAGGGCAAAAATCAGTACTTTCGATTTTTAGGGACACCTGGATATGTGAATCTCTCGGGCCACCTTTAAGTATTACCCCATTAATGGCTAGACCCTCAGCGCAGCCTTTTATAAGGTATGACCTTGACTATACGTTCATTGAATGTGGAGGGTTTTTCACAATGCAAAAAAGTAACATCATTGCTGATTTGTTTAACAATCTCCAATGCGATGTCCTATGTCTGCAGGAAAACCCAAGAGGAATTCAATAACCACCGCCCAACCATACCAGGAAGGTCTTGCCCACCGAAGAACCCACATCGACAATACGGAAGTGCTATAATTGTGAGAACGGGCACCACAGTAGAAGCAACCTCATGTCTGATGATAACCACAACATCGAGTCCTCACCATTGAGCTAAGCTCTGTTCCATAGTTACATATGTCTACAACCTCCATCAGTAGACTTCAAGCACCCTCAGCTCAACCCCTGGGAATTCCACCAACCTAACTCTTCATTGGCGACTTCAACAGCCATAGTACACCAATGGGCATAACAAGGAAACTAACAAAGACGGACGAAGCTGTCGAAGAATGGATCGAAAGTCAACATCTACCTCTCCTTCACGACCTCAGCTGCCGCCATCATTTCATAGTGCCCGCCGGAAGAGAGGTTACAACCCTCATCTAGCTATTGTTAGCAAAAACATCTCTAAACTGTGCAGACAAGATTGTTCTGGACCTGTTACCACAAACTCAACATCGATCAATCGGTATTCAAGTCAACGCTGCAGTAAGACCAAACAAAGTGCCTTTTAAGCCGCGTAACTACAGGGAAAGCAGATGGCAAGGATTCATGATGACCTGGATCAGAACATGAAGATAATTGCTCCAAAACCCCAAACTATGACAAAATTTGCCCAACTAGTGAACAGAATTGCGCGGAGATTCATACCAGAGGCTGTAGGACAGAATATATACCAGGCCTTTCCAAGAACCCAACCCAAACAAAGGAATGTGCTACGGAGAATATCAAGGATCTCACCATGGTTGAAGCTGATCCTTTTTCGGCTGAAACAACATGCTAAAGGTGAGGCAGTTTTTAATTGAATCCCACCGATATGTTCCATAACAGCAAGAAAGCATGGTTACCATCCGAAGCTCCGAGGGGATCAACAGGAACTCCACAGCAGCCAAATGTCACACCCAACCTAGTTGCCCACACAAACTGCTTTTAAAGTGCAGCAAGAAACAAGAAGATCAAAATAGACAAAGAGGTATAGTGGGAACCTTGTTTCACTCGCCCCTTCAACATTAGACGAATTGGAATCAGTATTGCTAAACTTCAACAGGAAAAGCAGTAGGCATTGACCAACCATCTTTACTGAGCAGCTAAAAAATTTGGCCCAGTAGAAAAGGAATGGCTTCTTGAGCTCTACAATTGTGCCTTATTCCCACAGGTTCCCAAAGATCTGGAGGGAAAGCACATGTTATGGCACTCCTAAAGCCTAGGAAAATCATCCAATCCAAGAGCTACAGACCTATTATCACTCCTCAGCCATACCAACAAGCTCTTTGAACGTCTCCTGATCCAATCGTATCGCACCAAAAAAAACCCATGGAATAGATGAACACCTCATACCAGAACAGCGGGTTTCCGGCCAGGCAAATCGACAACAAACCAAGTACTCAACCTAATCAACACATTGAGGATGGTTTCGAGAAAGTATGGAACCGGAGTGTTCGTCGACTTATCAACAGCGTACGACACTGTTAATCACAGAGGCCTATCCATAAGATCCTGGAAATAACCAAGGACATTCGCTTGGATGAGCTTATCCGAGGATTGCTGGCAAACAGGGGATGTTCTTTGTTCAGCAGGGAGCGAAGAAGAGACCGATGGCGTAGGCTCACGAATTGTCTACCACAAGGGAGTGTGCTTGCACCTCTCCTGTTCAAAATCAATACCAACGACCAACCTAGGATGCAGGAACCTGTCGTTTTATTATGCAGACGATCTTGAATTCAGCGCACAAGAGCCGACTTCCCCGCTGTTGAAGAGCGACTCTCCAAAGCTTTGGATGAACTCACTCCTATTATGAGGAAAAACCCCACAGTTCGTTCGTTCGTGCGTACAAGTCCAAAATAACAGGGGAAGATCCGTCTTTAACCAGCTGATAGTTTCATCATCCAGGTTGATCAGGCCTGGAATTCCTCTTGGGGACTTGTAGACCTCACAGTCTTCTATGACGTGGCTAATGGTTTGTGGCTCTCCACAATCACAGTTTGGTGAAAGTTCTACTACGATCTTGTGAAGGAAGTTCTTTGTACGACCAACGCCAGTTCTGAGTCTGTTGAGGTTGACCCATGCTTTCCTATCAAGGTCACAGCCTTTGGGCTTGCTAGATGGGCTGTCCACAAACTGCTTTAGGTTCAAAGTAGAGGATGACCATTGCCACCTACGTGCAAATCCATCTAAGACACAGGTGTGTGCTTTCCATCTACGCAACCGTGAAGCCAAACGTCAGCTTAAAGTTACCTGGTCTGGAACACCCTGGAGCACTGTGATAACCCTGTCTACCTAGGAGTTACCTTGGACCGCACTCTCTCTTATAAGACCCACATCGAGAAGACGAAGAGTAAAGTATGTTCACGCAATAACATCTTGAACAAACTCACTGACACAAGATGGGGTGCTCGTCCACATACCCTAAGATCGACGTTACTTGCCCTGTGCTACTCATGTGCAGAGTATGCCTGCCCTGTATGGGAAAGATCAACCCATGCCAAGAAGCTTGATTCAGCATTAAATGCCTCCTGCCGGCTTATCACAGGATGCCTCTGTCCAACACCAACGGAAAACTTATACATCCTAGCAGGAATTGCTCCACCAGACATCCGTCGAAGCGTAGCCAGCATGCAAGAGCATAGCTGCCAAGTATCTAATGTGAAGCACCCTATGTCTGGACAGATACCTGCTGCCATCCGCCTTAAATCCAGAGAGAGTTCTTAAGCAAAGTCCAACCTCTTGAAACAGTCTCTAAGGAGGTCAAGAGAGTGGCCTTGTGGAAAGAAAGACTTGCCATCAACCAAGTGACATCTATCGGTATTGAGCCTGGTGAGCATCTCCCACCTGGAACTGACTCCTCATGGGCTGAATGGCGATGCCTCAACAGATTGAGAACCAGAACTGGCCGATCTAAGGTTTCCTTGCAGAAGTGGGACTATCTGGAAGCAGATCAGGATACTACCTGTGGTTGTGGAACAGCACCACAGACAATGGAACATCTCTTGGTCTGCCCATTGCTGGAGCAACAATGCACAAACAAGGACCTTGCGGAATTCAGTGAAGCAGCCAGACGTTGTACCCACTCTGGCTGGATCATAAAGACCCAAAAAAAAGTAACACAGCATGTCTAAATACCCCCATAAGTTACAAACCATTGGTCTATGCACAAAAACATAAAATGATATCAATAGTCTGTTTTGTTCTGCAAATTTTGACACCTTTCTTGCTCCATTGTGATCAATATCGCCAACACAATGTCCATTTTACGAAAATGTGTCACATTTTCAAAGTTGCAACTGAATACATTATTACAAGGTTACAATACACAACCATGCATCAGGCCATGCATTAAGTGACATACACTTCACGGGAAGAATGGTGTCTTTCACTGAATGGCAATCAATATGGCTATACCTTTTATTGCAACTTTTAAAAAGGGAGACATTTTCTTATAATGGGTATTGTGTTGGCAATATCGATCGCAATGGGGCAAGAAGGGTATCAAAATTTACGAAGAAAACAGACTATTGATATAATTTTATGTTTTCGTGCAAAGACCAATGGTTTGTAAGCTATGGGAGTATTTAGACATGCTGCAATTACTTTTTTGTTGGGGGTCGTTTAATTTGAGAAACCACAGGTTTTGTGACACTATAAGAAGAAAAGCTTAATAATTCCTTTCAGATGGGGAATTTACATCAGACCAAACATCAGTAACTTTCGATTTTTAAGGAACCTGATATGTGAAATCGCTTGTTGTACCTTTAACTGATCAGACATACTTATGCAGCGTCAATTAAGCGTGAACCCACCCTCCTCACGTCATCACCTTTATTCACCTGGGGGCCAATTATTTATCACTCAGGAATTTTTTTTCAACCACTACTCACTTGCTTTACAAAAACAAAGTCACGGTACCACTATATCTGCAAATTTGTTAGTCTAGGCTTCACCCTTTGATTTTTTCCAAAGGTGCGCTTCACTTTTGTCATTTTTTGGCAAGATCTGAAGCTTCCACCACCGTTTCACCATAGTGAAAATTACATAGTTCAAGCTTCCCTACTGTTTATCATACTTGCATTGCATAGTTTAAGCTTCATCACCACTGTTCATTCAACTTCACTATTAGCTTTTGATGTATTTCAGCTCGGCTTTCACAATCATACTTCACCCATTTTCAGTTATTACAAGACCAGCTGACTACAATATGATCAATCCTGAATTCCCCACTTCTTACCCAAACAAACAAGTCAATCAGGTTTCAAAAATGCAGCAACATGTATTATTTTTTGTTTTAATCCCAATGTTTTCCTTCAGATACTTTTTGTTGTTTATACAATAAAAACAAAAATTCTAATTTGTATACCAAAAAAACCTGTTTTAATTACAACTCTTGTTTACTCTTGTAACTGTTAAAAACCACTATCTATTGTTAAAAAACTGTTTCTTGTTCCAGACAAGTTTCAGGTTTCTTGTTAGCTTTGACATGGTTTTTATTAAATCAAACCTGTCCACTAAAAATGATCATGTTGCCTTTTGATCATCATTTTGGACATACCATGGCTTTAATTTATGTTTAACAAATTACAATGCTTTACTACATTGTTTTAACTCCTTACGAATTACAACATGTTTGGGCGTGGTTTACAAAGCTTTAGGATTTTTTTCCAATAGTGATTGCACTCTTGGGTCAAATTTCCCAGAGTGAATCCAATTCCAAGAGTGAAAAACTAAATCTACGATTTTTTGCGGTTGCATTGTGCGTGTGGGTGCGATCGTGTGTGTGAGTGTGGTGTAATTTATATATGTGTGTGTGTGTCATGTGTGTGTGTCTGTTGATTCCAAGAGACAAGATGAAAAAAATTACATCCAAGATTTTTTTTGCGTTTGTGTGGGTGGGTGGGCGCGCATGTTGTTTGAGTGGTAAGGTTATGTGTGTCTGTGGAATGTGTTTGGTATATAAGATGTGTGTATGTATATAATGTGTATGTGCAAGATGCACACACAAGACTACTGAAGTTTTCAATTGAATTGTTGATCTCTTTGGCAAAGTCTATTCTCCATTGCTTGAAGTATAAGTATATACAAACAAAAACATTATTCACACAATGCTGATAATATTTGTTTTTACATTTAGCTATTGCAGCATATACATAATATTTTTCTTGGAAAGGGTTTTTACTAGTGTACGGGGTGGACAGTATCGCCGTTCACGGTATAATATCGCAATACCTACTTGGGGAATCTCCCGGGGTAATTCGGATTTCCTGACTTTGAAAATAAAACTGTACTTTTTATTTCTTTAACTTTTCGCCTGAAAAAACACGGTAGCTATAGTTAATTCCTTGGTTCCTAAAAATGATGAGGTCTATGATCAAAATTTACCTTTGATGTTGCTGAAAAGTGTATGTTATTCCTTTAACTATGGGCCTACTAATAATTTTGTGATTCAATTATGCTTTTCCCGAAGCCGTTTATTTTTTTCCCAACCGTTTATTTCGTCAGGTTTGTTGCAAAGTTGATTCCAGTAATTCATTCGTTCAAGACCTCTTCTCTGGTTGAAAATCACATTTGAAACTGAATTTAGCCGGGAAAATCATTAAATGCTGTCAAAATTTTGAAGCTAAACCACACAAGGGAATCAATAGAAGGGGGTCTTCCAGTATCCCCAATCGTCAAACAAGAACGATCGCATGTGCTGTCGGTAGAGGCGGCACCCATAACGCATATTAAAACGTCTCGTGATTGACAGTTTTTTACATCAGCTCCCAGTTTTTTCACAACAACTTCGTTCAAGAATCAAAAAAAAAAAAAAAAAAAAAAAAACAAAAACAAAAAAAAAAAAAAAAAAAAAAAAAACACGAATAAAAAAAAAAAAGTGTAAAACAAAAGGGAAATTAAAGAAAAGAGAACGAAGGAAAGGGAGAGTGGTTACAAAGAAAGGATCAAGGAACAAAGCCCGGTGGGGGGAGTGCCAGGCGGAATGGAAACAAAAGACTACAACCGAAGAAACAGACAGACACGAACAATAAGTGTAACGCAAATATTAAGTTAAAAACCGAAAACAATACCTAAATATACAAAAACGAAGATCATAATAATCATAAATTTTTAGTAAGGAGTTAAATCTGGAAGACCAGTATCGAGAAAATAGCAAGCTCAAAGGCCACGTGATGGAACCCTTTTGGACGAGCGAAGGGGGGTGGGAAAACCCGTCGACATATGACGGTCCATTAAGCGGGGGAACGTCCCATGTGGTTGGGTTACGTTCTTTCATTCAGTTCGCGAGTGCGGAATTGTTGTAACAGTGGAGGTGGAAAATATGTCCATGGGTCTCGGGTGGGGGGGGGTTGCACCGTCTTTTGCATATAGGACAGTAGGTTAATCAGTTTCAACCCGCAATCAAATCGACGTGGGGGCATTTTATGTCCATTCCTATTTGTTGTTTTAAATATGTATATTTTCAACGCCGGTTATCTCTTTTGCGTTTCCTTTGCTTTGTGTTGGCCGCCAGACGTTAGGCGGCGTGATGGAAGGGATGGTCCTTAGTTACTTAAAATTATAACCGTGTAATTTTATAATTTCTTGCTTGATACGTGCATTTTTGTTATTTAAAATTTTCATCTTATCTTGCTGTTAGGGGGCCTACCCTATAGTTCATACAAGGTTTGTTTTTAATTTTAGGATAGGTCTCTGTGATTTAATATTTACGTCTTTTTCCATCCCTTGGAAATAAAAAGTAAGAAACGTCCATTAACGTTACAGGGGGGAAGGGGGAAGGACCTGGAGCGCAATGGGGTTAGGGTCCCGCAGGACAATGGCAGCTGATCGCAAGTCAATTATTTACACAAGTCGATTTGTTTGAAGTAACAGTTGTACAAAACATGAGTAGAACCAAGCTAAACGGGATCAGGGTGGTCATGATCGGGGGGGGGGGGGGGGGGGGGCGATTAGTGCCCAAGATTATCATATTACTCTGTTTCAATACAACGCCATTTATAGGTGTACCAGCTTCAAACCTGTTACATCGTGGTAAGTGGAATACCGGGGGGGGGGGGCCCGGGTGCGCGAAACAATTATGGTGATTTGATAACAATAGCTACACCATTTGTTCTGAGTTTCATAATTGCAGTTGCTGCCGACTCGGTCTGTGTCGGTTGATGCCTCCGGGAGCGGTGATTCTTCATTGGTGCTGGGGGGTTGAGGATAGGTGAGGTAAATGGGGGGCCACGATGTTGTGCATGTGTTCGATGCGAACCGAGGGGGATGGGGGGGGGGAGAGAGCGGTAATGTATTCGGATGTCTTATCACCAGGATCACAAATCACACACGCAAAGCTTCAACCCCTTCCCTTCAAAAACCCTTATAGGTAAAAGTCTTCACCAAATGAAAATCAAAGAACCCAGGACTTTCGGACTATAGCAGAAATCATATTGACCTAATCTCGAACTTCGATCGGGCGTCGATATTTTTGCGACCCCGTGGAGGAGGGTGGGTACACCGCTGTCAAATTGACACCTGCATGAAATCATGGAATCAAACATGATGCCCAAGTTTCTTAATACAAAATATACAGAATAAGACCTCACCAAGTCTAACTGAATATTAGCAGAGTTCTTATATATGTGGTGAGGCAAATACCAATGAACTCTATTACTCTGCGTTTTCTTACTTGCACAGCATTTTTGTCTCGCCTAAACGTGTTCGGGCAGAGACGAGTTATCACTTTCTGTCTGTCTGGTCTGTCTGTCTGTCAGTCCATCTGTCTGTCTGTCTGTCTGTCTGTCTGTCATGCTCGTCTGTCTGCCTGACGGCCGTGTTCACGGGCTTGTGTACGATTTATATGAAGTTCCGTAAGGGCTATGATGAATGTAACTTGGTGGAAAGAAGCGGGTCCACGAGTTCTCGACCTGATTGATTTTGGGCGTCAAATATGCTAATTAAGTATCTAATTGCATAATTAAACGCCAATTTTCCCGCAAGGCTTGTGTACAGTTTTCTGGAGTTTCCGTAATGCGTATGAATGATGTAACTTGGTGGAAGGGAGCAGGCTGGAGAGTTCTCGACTGATTAGATTTCGGGCGTATTGTTCGGGCCAATAATTATGCAAATGAGCTAATAATATGCAAAAACAGCGTAATTGCTATAATTTTGAAACGGTCCATTGGATACGGAAAATTCCCCTTCACGCATGAAAGCCTATCCATGGTGCGCACATCTTTTTTTTCCAATTTGAGCGTGTGTGATACAAGCGGCTTAGGTAGCAAATGAGCTAATAAAATATGCTAATTACTTATCTCTGAAACCGTACATCGGATAGGCAAAAGATAGGCAAATTCCTTCGCTGGCATGAAAGAATACTAATGCCAGCATCTTTTGGGTGAATCAATATTGGGTCAAAGTGCATTTGGGGGAGCCGATTAAAAGGGGCATTTTTTGATACAATTGATCTAATTAATAGCATAATTTCTGTATCACTGACTGGTACATTGGATATTGCACAATCTTCGCTACATGAGACTTCCTATGCCGTACCTCTTTTGGTATAATCACAATTGTCGGTCAAAGTGCATTGGATGCAAATTTAAAGGGGCATTGTTTTGATGCAATTTGATCTAATTAAATATGCGTAATTGCTGTATCCCTAAATGGTACAATTGGATAATGCAAAATTCCTTCTCTACAGATGAGGACTAATATATGGTAACATCTTTTGTGTGAATAATAATTGTGGTCAAAAAATGCATGTGGGCCACTTAAAGGGGCATTCTTTGATTTTTTTAAAATTGTCAACTAAGGCTAAAGTGCTTGGTCCATTTCAACCAAATTTTCTCTCAGGTTGTGGAATGGTCAAATGTGAAATACGTACACCTTCAAAAAAAATAATTTGATTCAGGAGTTTGGGTGTACCTTACAATAAATAGGTCAGCATGTGTTTATTTTGGCAGCATATGGCTTGTTGATTTGGTGGTGTACAAAACAGGTGTACAAAACAAGAAGACTTATCAAAAGGGGGAGTACAACCACAACCAAAAGGTATTAGAAGGGGGGTCAAGGGTATAATAAAGCTAGGGGGATTCAGTGCGACCATGTTTTCATTGAAATGGTGTTTTCTACTTCTGTCATCCTTTTGGGTGCCACCTGTTTACAATTCTTGGAAATGTGAAAATACGCAAAATTGTTGCATTTTGCACACTTTCTGGACCCCGTAGGCGACTCAAATTTTAAATGTGGGGGGGTCACGAGGGGGGGGGGGGGCATGATTTTTTCAAAATAGTGTTGCCACATTGAATACATTTTCATATTTTTTACTAATTTAGTGAATTTTTACAGGGATTTTTGCAATGACTACTTTTCCTGATTAATTATCTACTACAAGGAAACTGTTGTGGCCCCTTGGGTGGTGTCAATTGAAGACAGCATTAAAGAATACTATAAATGCAAACCCGGGGTGCTACTCCTACCATCTCTGGGCTTGGTTCTGATTATGTTGGGGACTTTAGATGAATATCTCCACAATGGGCAATGTTGTGACCCTCTAGGGTGGTGCATATGAAAGAGTGAGAGGTATAGATACTATCAAATGCAAACCCGTGGGTGCTACACCTAAACATCTAGTTATGGCTCTTTTGTAGGACTTCTCATGATTAATATCCCCAAATGGACAATGGTTGTGACCCCTGGGGTGGTGCAAATGAAAAGAGCATGAAGATAAGAATACTATAAATACAACCCAGGGGTGCTACTCCTAACATCTCTGACTTATGCTCGTGGGGGGGTTTTCAACTTTTGCAAGAAATGATATACGCCCACAAATGGGAAAATGTTGTTACCCCTGGGTTGATGTCAAATGAAATAGTGGGAATGCACAACTAGTTAAGAAATTGGAGGTTATCTGGTTGCACAACTTTTTTTGGGGACCCCTGGACTCGCACAGTTTGCCCACTCTGGTGTGCTGCTTTTTTGTCTTACAATTAAGCGCGAAAGCAGGGGCCGAGACTTGTGGTTCGCGAACCGCCTTGTTAGACAATCCAGGTGCTTATCCTCAGAATAACGTCCGAGGGCACGGTATCACAGTCACCCACAACTTTGGGATAAATTCACAGAAAACTTGCATATATCATCATATGAAGGAATGGTATTGTACTTCCTGATAATGTCGCCAATAGGATGGGTATACATTATGAACCCTGTTGTCGACAATGACCCCTTGTGGTAAAACGAATAATTCATGTATGCCATGCTGGACATTTGCAATTTTAATGGACATCTTCATGCGACGATCTTGTAGGTATGAGTTAAACTAAGCAGAGCAGTGCCTGTATACCCAAACACATTCATCTATTTACTACTGGGAATGCAATGGTATCAAAGGCTGTGGTCATAGTCAAGTAGAACAAGGAGAACTGCCTTATTCTTATCTAAAGAATTTAAGATGTTTACTTCTAACATAAGGAGGCAGTACCCCCGCCGAGAGGGGGTCACAAGGGGTATTGACCGTGGTCCTAGGGGGCCGTAAAAACAAAAGTTTCAGCCCTTCGTGTGAACAAAAGTCGAAGAGGAAAAAGTTGGAGGGATGGAGAGATAGCAAGAGATAAGCATTGGCGGATACAGGGGGCCCCGTTTCCCCTCTGCGACAATGATACTAACTTACATGAGAAAATACTCTGTAACCCACAATTTTTTGTTCGCGCTATGCGCGGTTAATAGATTTAGTGCAGGGCCTCTCTTGGTTTGAGAAATTTCACAAAAACAATTAAGATTTTTTTTATAAAATGGTTGGTCATGAATTATAAAGTGGACTACTTACCAATTTCAAATTGTTTCTATCAAATATACATGAGAAAATGTGTTTTGGAAAGTGAACATTGAAAGGGTTTCGCACTTTGTGCCTGCACCCATCCCCTCTCCATATATTATTATTTGAAACAAAAAAACAGCTATATTTTACTTTTCATAACCGTTTATCATACCGCTATCATTAAAAAGTGAACACTTACAAATTTCTATTTGTTTCTATCAAATTTTCATGAGAAAATGTGCTTTGGGAAGAGAACATTGCAAGGGTTTCGCGTTTCGCGCGGAAGGGGGACACCACCTCCCGCACCCACCCCAGGGCCGTCTCCATAAACACTCTACATATGAATAATTAAAAACAAGAACACACATTAAGTTGCATCAACTACATTATACAGCTCTCACACACCCCCGCGCCGCGTTTACTCGGTGCATGGCTGCTTCCCAGCCACTGTTATTTCAACCCCTACGGTATGTGGGTATGGAAAACGAAGTTGGTAAAAGGGGGCCCGTAACTCCAAGGTTCCCCCCGGGCCCCCAATTTCTCTCGGCGGCCCTATAAGGAGGGCAGTCTCCGTACTGTGGTGAGTCTTACACGCACTTCGGAACGTCTCGCCAAGATTATGAGCACTGACATGTTCAATTACTTGGTATGATGCAGCCTTTTCAATAACTTTGACAATAAATTGATGTTAGCAACAGGCCGGTAACTCTTTAAAGCATTGCGATCAAGGGTAATTTTCTTAAGAACAGGTGTGATAATGGAATGTTTGAGAGTAGTAGGAAATACACTAGATAAAAGGGATTCATTGACAATTCTGGAAATTATTGGAAGCACACATTCTAGATTTTTTTTCTAAAAGCCACAAAGGAAGGGTATCTAAAGAACATGTCTTGCTTGACCAATGGAGGATCCAGGATTTGAAAAAATGTCAAATTACCGGGGGCTGAAAGGCTATAACTGGTCCAAAATAGCTCAAAATGGGCTGATTTTGCAAGAATTTGCAGAATTACCGGGGGGCGCGCGCCCCCTCCGCCCCCTCCCTGGATCCGCGCCTGTGCTTGACAGCTGACCAATGATTTTACCAACATCAATATTGGTAAGATGTTTGAAACATGACATATGTACATCAACCTGTTTAGATGGTTGGATAACAGGTTCAATACATTGACTACAAGTAGTGTTAGAAACCAGTTTTGATCGAATATTTTCAACCTCTTCAACAAAGAATGTTAAAAAATAATAGGCCAATTTTGAGCTCGAGAAAAGAAAAAAAATTAAAAGAAAAAATTCGCCCGACCGACCGACCCTACTCGAAAGGTCCGCTCGCCCGTAAAACAGGGTTTTCTTTTTTCGTCGCCTAAAGTATTTTTTTTTTTGGCTTCAATAATGAGTTTACCAACTTTTTCCTTCTGATCAGCAAACGCAATGTAATCAATTTCAGAACGACTTTTACGCCATTTGCATTTTAAGCATCTTCTCTGACGTCTTTCATGGTGAATCTCAACATTGTACCATGGAAGCCTTGACCTAACTACACATTCTCTGGTAGTTATTGGACACAGTTCATCAAGAACAGATGTAGTAATCATTTCATATACATCACACAGTGAGTTAGGATCGTCGCAATCAAGATGTTCGTCAAGAAGATCTTAAAGTCTTCTCGTCAAGCTTTCCGTATTCCCGGGAAGTCTTAGATACCTTCATGGGTGGAGGTTTTTCACACCTAGTGGTACAACGAATGATGTGATGATCAGAATATCGCGGATGATGTATATGGAAGTCTTGTATGATGTCGTCGTGGTGAGGATTATTAACTTTCCAGGAATAACATACCATTAACCGCAGACGGGGGAGGACGATATACAGTAACAAAATGAACAGATTTGTTCTTATCTGTAACACACACATGTTCAAAAGTTGCAGTTTGTAAACTAGTGGGGGATACAGTTAATTGTAAGGGTTTCTTGTATAAGATACCTATGCCACCATGGTTAGAACTACCACCTGCTATAAAGTCATAACCGGGTGGGATACACTCTCCAACTACCACAGTATCGTTGTCAGCAAGCCACGTTTCGGTCAGAAACAAATGTCAGTGTCATGTTCTAAGACATAGTCAACTAATATTACAGTTTTATTGCGTATAGATTGCACATTCCAGGTATCAATACTTAGGTTGGAGAATGGTTTTGCCCTTGCTAACATAGTAAGATTTGATGGGTTACTGCCATTTTGTGCAGCAAGAGTAAAGTTTGTACGATAACTAGAGATGATAATGGGTATATGCTTATTTCTACTTGAATGTCTTTGACCTCCTTGTTTACCTCTAAGTCAGGCAGGCCGCAGAGGTCTAGAAAGGCCTTTATTTTACGTTCCCCGTATGCACAGTCAACATGGATTTTGAATATTAATTAGATTTGTACTAGTGATCTAAAAACCACTCGTATCTGTTGACTTTACAAAAACTTTGTACAAAAATGTACAGGCAGTTAGTTAAAGAACCATTCTTGTTGATCATCCTTTCAAATCAAGAAAATAAATTTCAAATTTGATCCAAATCGGAGCTTATGTTGAGTAAAAATATAGTGAAGATTACTCTTTCAAAAAACTTTGAAAATGTTCACTTAGCGAAGTTTATCAAAGCGGAGACCTCTATCATTGAACCGTACCGATATTGGCTTTCAAAATATTAACAAATTAGCATTGAACTTGGGGTAATACAGGAACTAGCATTTTATGATCAAGTCCTACAAAAACGGACCCTATAATATACTATTGTAACGGTATACGGTAATGAATGCCAAGAAAATGGGACGTGCTGTTAACAGGTCGGTCGATATGACTATTTACGGGGCGACTCTGGCTGCAAATCAACAGCTGTGGTGTGAATGGGAGTTATGCACCATGCAAAGCCCAGGACAATGGAGTTCAATTTTGTTAACAATACAGCGTGGTTGCGATGCTTGATTTCCAGCTATATGTCGGAGCGAAAATTGTTTTATATTTCCTTTCACTATTTTTATCAGAAATTTGCTTTGTACTACAACTGGCTTGGAACTTTATCTCATTTTAGACACCATTTATAACTATTTAAAGTTAGTAATACAGTCAGGAACTAGCAAATTATGAACATCACTTTGCGCGGAAAATTCAAAATTGCAGTGGAACTTGTGCTCATTTGTATTACAGCGATAAATGTCTATCGTGATTTAGAAACTTGGGGCCAAAGATGAGGCTGTGTAGCAGACTTCAGGCATCATTAATTAATCTAGTATTGAACGAGCTTGCACGTAAAGTTGCCTTGTGCAGTTCATTAACGAAGAGGTTGCGGTATGCCTGTAAGTCTCCATCATTTACTTTTAAGAGATTGCCTATTTGGTGAAGTAATCGGGTGTTGCATACAATGACATCGCAGTAGTCTTAAAGATGCTAATTCTTTACATGTTTCACTTGATAGCCCACATCCATTATATTTAAAGGCTGACTCAGAGCTTTTCCGATGAGCAGGCGCGGATCTAGGGAGGGGCGCGCGCCTCCCTGTAATTCTGCAAAATCTTGCAAAATCAGCCCATTTTTGACAATTTCAAAGCTCAGAGCCCCCCGGTAATTTTGACGTTTTTCAAATCCTGGATCCGCCCCTGATGAGGGCACACTCATTTTTCAAACAAATCGTGTTTTTTGCATATACATAATGCTTGTCTATATACTAATCACTGTGTGAAATACTAAGCTCAAATCAAAGTCCTTCATATAGAAAATCACAACTTTGTTATAAAATTCCGGATCTGGAATTTTTGTTATACACGGTATCCTATGGGACTGTTATACTGTGCATAAGTTTTTACTGCATGAAAACGGAAAATCTGATTCATCTCTAACTTTGGAATTGAGCATTTTAGGTGACTATCTATAGTTCTAGATTACTATTTTTAATTACAACTCAAAAAAATTATATTTCCAAGCCTCTGAGTCAGCCTTTAAAGTGTGACAGACTGTAGATTAAGTCCAGAGAATATGAAAAGTTTGCCAATTGGTTTGCTTTCATTGCCAATTGGTTTGTTTTCATTGCCAATTGGTTTGTTTTCATTGGCAACTGGTTTGCATCCATTGTCAATTGGTCTGTATTTGTTGCAAGTTGATGTGATTGTAAGAAGTCGATATGTCTTACCAGTCAAGGCAGGTAAAGTGATTGATGATCGCTATGGTTGGTGTTATATAGCCACTTTGTAACAGACCAGTCAGTTACACAAACCAATGACAAAATCATCAAAATGAGATAAAAACGTGTCAAAATAGCCAGATTTATGCGTATCATCTCGATCCTGATGGTGGCATTACTCACAGCTGGCACAAAAATTTAGCCCACATCAGCATCACTATGCAACAAAAAGTTGAAAAATCCAGGAGAGCAAAAGCAGCCGTGTGCCGCACTATAGGTGCACCCAGGGGGGTAGGACACAATCTGCTCGATTTGGGCATTGGGGATTTCCAAACGGTAATTTGGGGAATTGCTACGTGCATTTACTATGGCAGTCTCGGTCCCAGTGACATTACAAAATCGTCTCTTAACCTTTGTTCAAAAGATCTTAGTAATATCATGATAATTTAGGGAAAAAATATTGACTTCAAAATCCGTCGGGGTTAGTGGATTAACCCCGCTTTAAACTAGTGTAATTTCCAATAACGGTCATTTAGATTTAAATATTTGTGACCAGGCCTAGTCTTTAGTCAAGTCTGTGTGTAACCGTTCGACATGCGTGAGAGTGCCCTCCTACCGTTAAGTCTTTGAAACAGTCTAGCACCCGGAAGTTGATGCCGTTTTGAATTCGCTGTTGCTGCTAGGTTGGCATGTCCTCCCCCCCCTGGTGCACCGTGGGATCCCTCATATGTTGATGAGGTCAAAGGTCTTGTGCCGAGGTCAAAGGTCATGTGAGGTCAAATTGAAAAATATAATAAAATGTTAAGATTTTTAAAAATTGTGTTTTTTTTTTTTAAAAATTGGACTCAATTGAAAAGTTGAAGTTCAATTTGCAACCAAACTTGTGCCATAGGTGTACCATGGGATTCCTCATATGTTGATGAGGTCAAAGGTCATGTGCCAAGGTCAAAGGTCATGTGAGGTCAAGTTTAAAAATAGGCTAAAAATGTTTTGGGGAGTCCAAGTGTGTGAACATATTGGATCCAAAACATGATGATGATAAAATTGGATGATTTACGGCCAATATTAATTGGTCTCACTATGAGTTTTAAAATATTTGTGCAACTCATACCTCAACCAATTAATTTGGGCATAATCGATCCAATTTTATATCAAACTTGAGCCATAGCAGGGATCCTAAATAAATTGGGATAGGACACTCGATCAACGAAGTGGAGGCATACTGCATGAAATGTGTTACTTATGATCACCGGTTGTATGTTGCGCTGTAACATACGTCATTCCCCGTTACGTCATATTGCATAAATAATTAGGTGACTTATCGAAAATGGTGGCGCTATTACTACGCCTGCGAATAGTCTATGGGCATTTGTACACAGTGTCACCTGCCTGGTCATAGGTGCACCAAGGGATCCCTCATATGTTGATGAGGTCATATACCAAGGTCAAAGGTCATGGAGCGGCCCACAGCTTATATTCTTTGAATATAGCGAGCGCGAAAGCCGAGAACCGCGAAATTCTTCTAAAATGTATTTTTTAAGGGGTTTGACGTGTGATCTGTTTACGCGCAAGCTGTTTTGAGCTTTGAGCATTCAATTTAGCACCCCCTTTCGGCGGCAAAAGAAAGACTTTGCATTTTGAGGTGCGAAAGTTCCACGCTTCCATACCTGTATCTCTTTGCGTTTTTGTTTGCATTTATTCGCGCGAAAAATTAAAAACAAAAACAAATCACGTCCATCGCAAGTCCTCTACGTCCGCTTTCAGGCGCAAATCCTCTACGCACGCGTTCACTGCCCTTTGCTGCAGACCAATGTGCCACAAACGGTCCTGCGGCCCAACGGGTGCCCAAATTGTTACAAAAGACTAAAATTTGAGTTGTTTTAAGCATTTAACAGAAAAGTTTAGTCGGTGAACCCCCATTTGTTTATTGGTCTAATTAATTAATAGAGCCTTGCCATCGCGTGGAAGGATTTGCCGATTTTGCCGCTGTGGAACGCCCTACTAGTTTTTTTATGGCTTGCTTGATTGCGCCCCTATTAAAATTACAGTTCTGCAAGCTTGATCTTTATGGATGAAACTGATGGAAATGGTTTTTGAAATTTGTGTGTAATGTCATTTTGGAAGTTGTTTGGTTGTTGCGGGAATCTGTTTTCAGTGTATAACATTCGCATGTGTTGTCCGATACTACTTCGTCATTATGAAGATTCGAGAGGCGGTGTTTTTGTTATCGATATCAGTACCCCCTAGTTTACGTGGGATCTGTGGTTGGATTTGCGGCTATTGTGTCCTTAGCGCCCGAGGATGTTGTTTGTGTTATGAATGTGCCTTATTACCCGCCTTGGCTCAATTCTCTGCCCTGCACCATGCAACTTAACTTTGTTCCTAATAAAAATCTGCCTCTTTTCGAGCCAAAAATGCCTTGTGTTGTGTCAGGCTTGTATATTGAATTTATATCAGTATAATATAAGTACTTTTATGACATATTTCCAAAATGTATTAGAAGCCCCTCCAAATATCCAAAGTTTTATCCATGTAGATTCCCACCTTAAACATTAGGCATAGAGATAGTGCTAATTAAATATTCAATGAACTCATCACGTTTTACAACTCATTGGGATTTCCCAGTTTTCCCCTTGATGATCACGTGACCGTTGACACGGAGCCTGGTGTCCCGTGTTTGCTAGGCTACCCACAACAGCCGTACGTTCCAACATTTTGAAACAGTTGTTGAAAAAGAATCCCAACATAAATTTTTATTGAGAAAAAAATAAAAAACTTAAAAAAAGCAAAAAATAAAAAAAATAAAATATTTCATTGTTTTTTGTGCGAGATTAAAACTTTAATATGAACTTTGTTTAAGCGAACAACATGAATTAATCTCAGCAAGTAAGTGCGATTAGCCGCTATCAAAAAGCTTACATTTTAACACCACACTAAATTTTGAATCAGTTTTGAACAAATATAAGCAAGTTTCCGTCATTTAAGCCTTTGTTCTTCATTCTCTTTCGGACTTTTTTTTCACTTACAGGATATTGTTGTTCGGCAAGTCCACATATCAGCTAATGTTTTATGTTTACTGACTTTTACTCCCAAACAGTCCACTATATTAATCATGCAAAAAAAGTAATTACTTGCCCATATTCCCTTTTACAAGTTTTAACAACTTTTTTACCGCGATGGAATCAAGGAACGACACAGAATTCACAATATCAATCTTCACACGTCGACAGACAGTGTGAAGGTCCCCTTTGCAACATTCCACAATTCGATCGATATTGCTTCCCCAGTCCAACCTCCCGGGTCAACGATCTTGGGCCCCCAATATTATCTTCGCATTCCTAAATTTTTGTGACAAAGTTGAAACGCATGCCGGGTTACCGTAACAGTTCTCTCACAACTCAGTCAGAACGCCTTATGACCCCTTAACTTCGTGAATAAAAAACAACAATCGACAAACTCAATTATTCCTATTTTTTGTGTATTTTTTTTCATACCTCTCCTTTTCAAATGTTATGTTTTAAACCAAATAAAAAAAAACCAAAAATTTTTTACATCAAGTTCATATGGCCGGAGAGCGTACCATGCAACGGACATTACCTCGCCCCCATTGTATTAAATGGATCAAGAACCAAACAACCAAGTTAACATAGCTTCCATTCATATGTTAATTGCGAGTAAAAAAATAACAACGGTAATTAAGTCAGAATTATTTTAAAAATCATTTTAAGAAATGACTACACTATATTTGAAATCGAAATAACAATCATTTTAGAAATGCTAATGTATTTTGACACGAAATAATCATGTGTTTTTATTCTAAAAAAATACGTCATTTTTAGCTTGACAAAAGCGTACAAATGACCGAACGCCGAACCCCCGACGCATGGCCCACGCGGTTGGATATTTGACACAAAACAAATGTTTTGGAACTCAGTTTTTAGAATGTTCGGCCGGTATTGCAATTTTGGTGATCCAGAATACAGGTGGGGTGATTTGATTACTGTGGGTCATGAGCTGAAAAAGTCATGAAAGATCAGTATCGTTGAAAGCTTAGACGACTGGTCTTGGGAATTTCCCAGACCGTTTTAATCATCAGTGAAATTGGAACCCAACGCGGACATTTCGGGAATTCATTATTTTTATATTTATTTTCGCACTTAATTTTGGAGAAAAAAACGACCTCGTACTTCAATTTTAATTATTAAAAACTTTTTATTTTTAATTTTCTTCTCTCCTCATTTAATTATTTCTTTCTCCCCCCTCCTTTCCCGCGAGGATGCAAAATTGCCCGGGCAGGATCTTCCCAGGATTCCCCCTTTTTTCCCGCACCTGCTGTCGCACGTGTTTTTGCTACACTGTTTATAGGAATTCGGCCTACTTCAGTTTTGTATGGTCAGTGATGTCCATATCTTTTTGCTTTTTGTGGCATCGGGTACGCCCGCTTATAATTTATAGGCGTAAAATGAGCAAGCTAATTCTTTAATCTGGGACTTTTAATAAATAATAAACCAAACATTGCTACCATGAAGATTTCTTTCTTCTATACATGCAATTAATGATTTTTGTTGTACAATCAGAAGTGATTAGTATATGGACAGAAAACACATGATGAATATGCAAAACACATTTGTTTGAAAATTGAGTTACACTTCATTTCGGGAAATATCTTATTCAGCGTTTAGTACTAATAGTATTTGCAATGCCAAGTCCGTAAGGGGCCTCACGATGATACAAGAGGGGGCCGTGTGGGGATGACCATGGTGGTGATCTCTTGCGACATTGTGAGCCCATGTCCAGTCAAAATGTTAACCCTTTCCCCCGCAAAGCCTTTCGTACAAGTTTCTGGAGTTCCATAAGTGTATAATGAACTAACTTGTCAGAAGGAAGCAGATTAAAGAGTTTTCCCACCTGATAGACGTTGAGCATATTTCGTTCGGAGCGAATTACATAGGCGAAATGAAACTAATAATAATGCAAAAATCATGCGTAACACTAATATTTTTGAAACGTTCTTCTCGATGGGCAAAATGTTCCACTGCATGCAAAACCCATTATGGTGCGCATCTTCTTGCCATTTCAAAATTTGTGATACATGCAATTTAGGAATATGACAATGAGCTAATTAAATATGCATATTTGCTGTATCGCTTAACATACATCGGATATGCAAATTCCCTTTACTATTGAAAACGACAATGCCATCTCCTGTGTGTTGAATCAATGGAGGGAGAATGCTAGGTGTTAGGGAGGAGGTGTCTGGGGTGTTGGGGAGGAACAATTGTGGGGTGTATGGGGAGGGGAAATCAGGCTTGGGGTGTTTAGGAAGGAACAGTTTGGGGTGTTTGGGGGAAGGTTGGGGTTTGGGAGGTGGATTGCGTGTGGGCGTGGTAGGTGATGGGTCAATGGTGTGGTGCATCTGGGGAGGGGAAAAGGTAAGGTGGATGGGGCGGATAGATAGTTGGGTAGGGTGCATCGGGGAGGGGGTTAATGTGACTTTGTGACCTCATGTCACCTTTGGTCCATTCATTGGGGAGGGGTTCGGGTGTCATCAGTAGGGTATGGGGTTGGGTGAACTTACAGTCATGTGACTTTGGTGACCCCTGTGACCTTGTTGACCCCATGTGACCTTGGTGCCCCCCATGTGACCTTGGGTGACCCCATGTACCTGGTGACCCCAATGCGACCTTGGTTGACCCCAGTTGACCTTGGTGGACCCCATGGACCTTTGACCCCCATGTGACCTTGGTGACCCCAGGTTACCTTGGTGATCCCATGTTACCTTGGTGATCCCATGTCACCTCATGGACCCATGTCACCTCAGTGACCCCATGTCATGGGAAGGGGAGGAAGGGTGGGGTGTTGTGGTACATGGGTGGGAGGGACGTGCGGGTGGGTGTTTTATATGAGGGAACAGGGTTGGGTTTGGGGGAATGTTAGGTTGTTGTTGGGAGGTGGAGTGCGGCGTTAGGGGTTGAAGTGCACACAATCGTGAGGGGTCGGGTTGTTTCGATGAGGTGGTCGGGTTCTAACTGGTGCTACTGAGGGGGTCGAGTCTGGTGCATCGGGGAAGGGTAAGATGCATTTGGGAGGTGGCGATGTAGATAGTTGGGGAGGATGGGCGTGGTAATATACTTGGGGAGGTTGCATCGGGGAGGGGGATGGTGATCTTTTGGTGACCTCATGTGACCTTGGTTACTCATGTCACCTTTGGTTCCATTTACATTTGGGGAGGGTTGCGTGTGGCGATCAGGCAAGAGCGGGGAGGGTGCATCAGTAAAATGGGGAATTGACCTCATGTGACCATGGTGGCCTCATGTGACCTTAGTGACCCTTGAGAACCTTGTGAACACCCCATGTGGACCTTGGTGATGCATGTGACCTTGGTGACCCATGTGCCCTGGTGACCCATCTGACCTTGGTTGACCCCATGTGACCTCCGATGAATCCCATGTGACCTTGTTGACCCCATGTGACCTGGTGACCCCATGTGCCTTGGTGACCCCATGTGTGCCCTCGGTGACCCCTTTGACCTCATTGCCCCATAACCTCAGTGATCCCATGACCCTCAGTGACCCCATGTCATGGGGAAGGCTTGGGTGTTAGGGAGGAGGAATGGTGAGGGTTGGTGAAAGGGGGGTGTTGGAGAGGGGGAAGGGTGGGGATGGGGGAAGGAGGGTTATTTATTAGAGGACAGGGTGGTGTTTTTGGGGGGAAGGTTTTAGGGTGTTGGAGGTGTTGAGTGCGTCGGGAGTGGTTTGGGTGCTTCGGTGAGAGGTCAGGTGGGTTGCATCGGGGAGGGGGGAAGGCGCAAAGGTGCATTTTGGGAGGGACAAGGGTGAAGGGTGATCATTTGTGGCTTCAATTTGACCTTGGTGCCCCCACCTCATTCACCCTTGTGGGTTGCCATTCATTGGGGAGGGGTCTGGTGCATCAGGCAGGAGCTGGAGGGAAGCATTTTTTATGAAAAAAGCAAAAATAACTTTCAAATACAGCTATTAATAGGCACTGCATCATTGATGCTCTGGTTTTCAAATTTGAAGAATGACATCGGACCCCATCCCCCTATTTAGAAATTATCAACTTTTATGGAGAAAGTTTTTATTTTGTAGTCTCCAAACGTCCCATTTTTGACTTTCCCCATAGACTATTTTTGCGTGAGTTTAAAACGTGACACCATTCCTTTTTTTTTGGGCCCTTTTTTTATTATTTCAGATTCTTATTAATCAGCACCGTTGTAATACCATATATGGTGAATTCTGTAAACACTTTTTATCGATTAGTTCACTAACACCATCACACCCCTAAGAGATATGAGATTTCCGGAAAGAATCGCCCCCAATTGTTTTAATTTTTTTTTCGAACTCTGGAAGAGCATTCCAAAATATGCAAAAAACCATGTATTACACACCTGAAGTTGTATAAGCCGAATATGGGGTCTTTAAATGTAATAATGAATGATTTAGTACTTTCTCTGGTCGTGCACGACAGAAATTACTAAATCATTGGCGTTCTATGGGAACAATTACGATAGTCAGGCAAGTTCAAAACAAGGTTTGCGGTTTTCTTACGTGCTCGTTTGTCCAATAAACCTTCGAAACGTTCTCGGTAGGTGGTCTGCATCTGTTCAAGAGCAATTTGAGAGAAATTTGTATCTATCCTCAAAAAAATCTCCTCCTGTCACTTTAAATAAAATTTGTTGTCTTCAGTCTGTCATATACTCATTGCATTCCCAAAACCATGCATGGCGTGCTTTTTTGCTTCACTGTGCTCCAGTGCGGTGAGGGTGGATGGGAGCCATCTCTGAATAATGCAGTAGCAACACAGTTCAAATTGCATTAAGCTGCTGCTGTGCTGGGTTGGAGATGGTTTCATCCATGTTTGCTGCGGTGCGGTGAAGTGTGAATGGACGTTTAGGGTTTATTCAGTTTGTAGGGTGGGTTAGTGTGTGGCATGTGGTATGGATTTCTAAAGTTGGTGTGTGGCTTTGGGTTCCTTGACATGTTGGGTTTTCTTGTTCGAAGGGATATGGCCGTCAGATTTCTTGTTTTTGAATGAAAATTCAGTGCAATATTTGCAATATTATGTATTTTATAAAATTGTGTTGTGCATTGCCTCAGTGAGTTGGAGGAATCACATCCTTTGGATGACAGCGGTTTCTTGCCGTGCTTCTGATTTCCTCCTGAGGCAATTTTAATTTATATTTCTTTTTCTTGATATGTCTGTATATTGTTCAATTTTGATGTTCTTAGCCAAGTATGTAAATAAATAAATAACATGCTTTAAAATCTGGGATATTCACCAGAAAGGCTTTCGGAATTTTGTCTGCACGTACAGAAAAATTACAGAATCAGATAAAAAGTACTCACTTGTCTTTAATACAAAGCCAACCACTTGCAGGTATGTTGACTATCCATGTCAGAACAAAATTACAAACAATATTAATTTTGATGATTATTCCTTATTTCGGACCCGGGGAGGCCACTGTATTCAAAGGGGGGATATTTTTTTTTTGATGCGTGAACAAGAAACGCATAAAAGGGTAATCTTTTTCCAACAGCGATGTACGCGGTACTTGATTTAGGGTGTCAAAACGCAAAATGTGGAAAAAAAGGCTCGTTTTTTTCTAAACCCTGAAATTTTGATGTCCGTGTAGTAACCTCAAATTAAGCAGAGAGCAAAGATAATTGTAAAGCAAAGCAAGCAGAATAAACGGTATATTAACAACACAATGGATTGTTTATTTGTTTCGGGTCGCAAAACGTACAAAATGCCTTCTTTAGTGTAGCAAAATCAGACAAAAAATACTTGTTAGGGTATTTTTTTTAGTTGGTGGAAATACTTGTGTTAGGGTGCATTTTGGAAGTTCATGTGCACGAATCATATCAAACTTTGAGTACAAGTGCCCCCCCGGGATTTCGGATTAGAAAATCATTGCTTATCCCTGAGGCGGGAACAGGTTTACATTGTCACCCTGTGGAAATGGGTGCAGTTAATGTGCTGTTGATTCAAAAATAAATATGCAATTTTTAAAAGTGTGGCTTATGCAACGTGCAGTTGGTACACAGGAAATTATGGTAGTATTACTAATATTAGTTTTACTGAACCTATTGATGCATTTCAATTAGGTGGTAATCAAACTGAGAAAATACATAATCATTTAAATATATTCTCCCTTTAAGGTTATGCTTGTGAAAAGAAAGGCGCCTGATGAAGTGTATGCTGTTAAGGTACTCAAGAAGCATGCCATCATACAGATGATGATGTAGAATGCACAATGACTGAAAAAAGCGGTACTAGTACTGGCAAATAGGCAGCCTTCCTTACTTCACTGCATTCCTGCTTCCAGACAGAGGTAAGTAAAGTTTTATTCTCATAAGAGAGAACTGATTAGAAATTCTCTTCCTCTCATGCACATTGATTTGAAAAATTGCCTATTTCCATAATTGGAGATCAAAAAGAGGTTTCATTAATAACAAAAAGTAATTAACAAAAGAGTTACCTTTCAAGATGATTCATTAGGAATTCAACAACTCACCGTATCTCCTTGTACAGGAGCGTACCGTTGTTGATTCGTTATCAACCCACAGTTGATATGCAAATTAGCGCGTCACGCCCGGCGCAATGTTCACGGAAGTGCGTTTACGCGGTACGCTTAAGTCGACGCGCTGTTTGTCACGTTTAGAACTTTGAGTACGCGCAAGTACACCAGGTGCAAACTGCAAAGCAACAAACAAACCCAAACTATCGTTTCGCTTTAATTTTTTTTAAATATTAGTCTAGGAAAACTTTTGTCGAACTGGGAACATTTTAGTGTTATAAGTGAGAATAATTATGTTCATCTATACACGATATTAATAAGTTTTCGTACAGATTTTCGTTGTTGAAAGGGATTCAAACATGTTACAGAGTGGTTCATCACAAATCAACAACTCTGCATCCGATGCGTCCGCGTATTTTTATCCCGCTCGGGCGGCTAAATCCGCCCTCGAGAGATAAAAATACGCGGACGCATGGATGCATTGTTGTTAATTTGTGATGAACCACTCTGTAACATGTTTGAATCCCTAAATTGCTCCCTATTAAAAACAATGAAAAGCAGCTCATAATCAACAACAATTTCTGAAGTCCCGATGAATTGAAGGTGCCAAGTTAGGAATGTGTTCTCATTACTGATGTGCTTGAAGTACCAGATTAGTCTATCAGTGATCCATCCAAAAGAGTCAAAATACTTGAAATTCGCAGGAACGGCTTGAAAGTGAAGGGTAAGTCTACATAATTCGCATGAGTTTTTTTTTCAACTGAAATTTTTTTGGTTAGAATAGGAAGAAAACGGCCATATTAAAAAGGTATTAAAACCTTATTAAATATGGAATCCCCATACAATTACCCGATGTCTGCATAGACAGTAATGACTAAAATATCCGATTTTGTCCTTATTAGGCTGCTTTTGGTCTTACCACTTGCAG
The DNA here is from genome assembly GCA_023653785.1 of Ophioderma brevispina. Lineage (NCBI taxonomy): Eukaryota > Metazoa > Echinodermata > Ophiuroidea > Amphilepidida > Ophiodermatidae > Ophioderma > Ophioderma brevispina. Next base: position 52,471 of record JAMKCH010016015.1, read on the forward strand.
ATAGGTTAGGATTACTATACTTGGTTTAAACATACAAAAATCTGATTTTTGATTTATTTTCTTCCCCCTGGCTTGAAAAGCAGAGGGTGATATTGCGAGGGTGCGAATGTTCGTATATACACCTGGCACAAAAAGTATCTCGGCATGTTTTTCGATCAGTATTGTGCCAAAGTCAGACCATTTTGAAAGTTTTCCAAATATACATTTTGTTGCTTATGGCTTGCTCTTTCATTTAATACCTGGCTTGTAAAAAAGTGTGCAGAAATGGCTGAGATAGAACGCCCGAAAGACGCAAACCCCCAAAACCAAAAGTTGCAGTTTTTGGATTTTTCAATGGGCATTGCACTGTACTGGGACACGAACACGCGGACCACAATCAATGTTGCAAGTAGGCTTTCTCGCTCATTCAGCCGGAAAACCTCTTTGTGTAAAATCAATACACACGTATTATTGTGTTGTACCACACAGTTACCATTGAAAAATCCAAAAACTGCAACTTTTGGTTTTGGGGGTTTGCGTCTTTCGGGCACTCTATCTCAGCCATTTTTCCACGCTTTTTTACAAGCGAGGTGTTAAATGAAAGAGCAAGCCAAAAGCAAGAAAATGTATATTTCAAAACTTTCAAAATGGTCTGACTTTGGCACAATACTGATCGAAAAACATGCCGAGATACTTTTTGTGCCAGGTGTATATGTGTAAGTATGTGTATGTATGTGTGTGAGTGTGTGTTCCAGTTCGGTTAGGTTTTCGTTTTTCGCGTCTCCTTTGAAAAGTCCAATTTAAACAACCAGACGAGGTTAAAAATGCAATAGGGGTTCCTTCATATGTGGATGATGTCAAAGGTCATGGACCAAGGTCAAAGGTCATATAAGGTCATGTTCCAGACTGCCATCTTGCCAGTGGGATGTTTACTTGCAGTATTTTTTTTTTTTGATTTTCTGATTAAAGCCCGACTCAGAGATTTCCCGAGGATGACATCTTCAATTTTCCAAAATCATATTTTTGGAATATACACATACACTAAGGGCTCTTGCCGGAATTGCACTGGCAGACAAGTAGTCGGGAGTCCCAGTGCACTGCACGCTCCACAGATAAACCCAGGAGTAAGCGGTCGTAAAATCAGCAATTATACACACATTGATGAGCAACCCATGCCTTTCAAGTGGCTCCCCGAGGAAAGCCATCTCTCAGGGCGTGTACACTGAGCATTTACAAAAAAGTTGTCATCAAATTCACTTAGGTCGTAATCGAATTCATTTCCGTGAAAAGTGAAAACAGGTACGGTCGTAATAAGTCATAATTGTGTTACAACTTTTGTGAGTGTAAATGAAAGTCGTTATCGATTTGCAGTTTACCAAGCATGATGCATGACTGAGGCCGTACACTTCCGGCCTATTACCAAGCAAATACGTAATTCATTTTCCTGAATGCGAATTCAAAATCAGTGTAAGTGTGAACAACATACAAACACAAATAATTTATGTTAATCCTTAGTTGTCATTGAAAAAAAGTGAATTCAATACTGGAATTTTGCCCAGTGAAAGCCAATAAACTCGCAAGTGAACTCCTCCCACTATTGTTAATCTAATGCGTATAATGGTTGTTTAATCTGATGCGGTGCAACAATCAATGAGGAGACCTAGAAATAAAACTTCAGGAATTTTTTACCACAAATATATTGATGTCTTAATCTAAATACCCTTGGAATTAATCTTTAACGCATCAACGGAATTTCATTACATAACAAAACTTCACATGGCATCATTTGTTAATTTATTTCATGCCAGAACTCGTATCAATTTTGTGTCTGTAATCATTAAATTATCATTTTACTATAGTTTTGAATAATTTTCTTGAAGGTCAACTACCCTTTGAACTACCGTTGAAGACGATCAAGCAAGGCTATTTATTTTGTTAAAATCAAAATGAAATATTGAAAGCAGTATATAGATGGTGAAACCTTGGTTGAGATGAGTAAATAGCATTTCTAAGGTAAAAAAACCACTCAAACCACGCCGGTGTTAAAAGATTAAACCACAGAAGTTCTGTGACTTTCAACTATAGGCCAAGGTTAAAATTGATCCATTTAAAACAAAAATAACAACTAGAATTTCACGGTCTCGGCTTTCGCACTCGCTATATTCAAAGATATAAGCTGTGGGCCGCTCCATGCCTTTGACCTGGCATATGACCTTTGACCTCATCAACATATGGGATCCTGGGTGCACCTTTGACTCCCGTTGGGTTCCAATTGAACCTCAACTTGAAATTGAGGTCAGTTTTACATTTTAGTCTATTTTTTCAAACTTGACCTCACATGAACCTTTGGACCTAGGCACATGACCTTTGACCTCATCAACTATGAGGAATCCCATGTTGCACCTATGATAAATCCACAAGCAACTTTTCAGTGTTCTTTTCCATACCAACGTATTTCTAATTATGTAGTAATTTAACGCCATATTCACAGTCACAAAACTCCAAGGGTTTGGAAAATCCGGAGGTGTAAAATTAAATCCAGTTAATTTACTTCACTCCAACTTGTGTCCACACGATCGCCTAAACTCTGAAATCAGCCCCCTGACCATTCTCCTCCGTTTCTCATATCAGAGTGTAGACCGGAAGTCAACATACCAAAAACCATGGACTTTACCGCGTGATATTCAAACACAGGACTTTGTCAACAAAGATGACCTTGCGAGGTCATCTCCGCTCATCAGATCACTATCCCTTGAAGCTGTCCACACTGCACAACACTTCAAAACACTCCAGAGTGTTGTCGGAGTTTGAGCTTCACCCCCAAGTTTTTTAGGGGAATAAAACCCCGCTAGACCCTTGATAAAACTCCAGAGTGTAAAACCCTGAATGCATCCACATGGTCAAAAATCCCGATCGACACTCCAGATTTCTTAAAACTCCAGAGTTTCAGCCTCCGTGTGGACAGAACTAATTACATTAAAGCCTGTGATGATATGATGATGAAAGGGCAAGAATAAATAATCTCCGAGGGATCTGAGCTATTACCTGCTCACACCTATCCCACACGTGTATCCCAAGTTGGGATAATGTTGAACTTCAGCCCGGAACTTCAGTTTCTTGTTTATTAGAAGCTATAATCACCCAACTTGGTCAGAAGAGCCGTTGACCAAAGATCCATATTAATGACCTGCTGAGCTACAGCACCATTGGTGCTCTTGTTTATTTGACAGAATTTTAACAAATTCTAAATTGCCAACCCAATTCAACAATCTGACCACAACCCAATCAAAATACTGCCAACATTTGATATGAAGCCACAGCACCACAGTGCTCTTGTTCTTATGTATATCTTTATTTTTGACATTTTTTCTAATTGTTAACCCACAATAAATTTTGCTAAATACCCCACTACTGATCAAAATTGAGTAGAATACAGTTGCTATATCCTCATTGAATACATTTTTTATCCATTATTAATTAGAACAGAGCATATCAAATTTCATTTGCAAAGTCTTCATAATCCATTTTTATTTTCCTTTCATATATTTGCAGGATCGCCTATTCTTTGTCATGGAATATGTGAATGGTGGAGACTTGATGTTTCAAATCCAGAGGGCACGGAAATTCAACGAGCCCCGCGCTAGATTTTATGCAGCTGAAGTTATTCTTGCATTGCAATTCCTACATGCAAATGGGGTAATATACAGGTAAATTGTTATTAATTTGATGTTCTCACCAAACTGACATTCCATTTGTATAAAATGTATGTGATAAAAAAATATTATGAGAAGCATTTGTAAAATTTGCAAGAGCAATACCACCTTTAGGTGCTTTGTCAGCTGTCATGCATTATTTACTTATCAAAAACTGCCTTTCCACGAGAGATGGCCTTTATGAGACTTAAAGGTGCATTTTGTGATTCCAGCACCTTCTGTTTTATTCATTGTTCACTAGATATCCTCAGACCTGCCAACCTCCCGATTTCGCCGGGAGCCTCCCGATAATGTGGCTTAAAGAGACATGAGGAGATTTCCAGAAAGAAGCGCCCCCAATTTTTTTCGAACCCGGGTTTTTTGCATATTTGGAATGCTATCCAATGTATTAGATCACACCCGAAGTGAATAAGCCGAATACGCTGTCTTTATGTAATAATATGATGATTTAGTACTTTCTGTCGTGCACGACAGAAAGTCAAAGCACAGTGTTCTATGGGGACAATTACGATAGTCAGGCAAGTTCAAAACAAGGTTTGCTGTTTTCTTTTGTACTTGTTTGTCCAATAAACCTTCGGAACGTTCTTGGTAGGTGGTCTACAATCGATCCTGTGCAATTTGAGAGAAATTCGTATCCTAAAAAAATCTCCTCCTGTCACTTTAACTCCCGCCCTTACGGCCATATTCCCTATCCTCCCGATAATTGAATAAATACGATTTTAAAATAAAATTCGCCAGTTACCAGCGTTTACCTGCCGTATCTGTTACCATCTGAGTGTTATAAAGAAGAATTAAAAATAGCCTAAGTTCGTATGCCTCTATTCTTTCATGTAATATAAGATATTCAAGTGACTATAAATGTTGATGTTGAAGAACTGATTTTATATTGGGTCATACAGTTGATAAGACGGAATAAAAAAATACGAATAAATTTATTCGTCATTTTCAGCACTGGTGGCTGCCATTATTAGAGGCAGACAGAAAATTTGGAGCGTTAAAATATGGTGAGATATCACATCCAGGGAGGTGGGAAGAGTTGAGTATTGTTTGGCAACAGTTGATCGTTGTATATTATATTGGCGAGTTGGGAATGTTTGTACTTTAAAGTGGGGGTAGTCATTAAGAGAGGTCAAATATGTTGAGTTACTCATTATTGGCAGAGTTAGATATGGCAAAGTTTGGGATGTGGCGTCTTATGTTGAATGTATTGGGGATGGTTTGAAAACCCTACAAAATTGAAGGCCTTTTTTGTAGAGTTTTAATAAATGTGGTGAGTTAATTCAAAGTATTGCAAGAGTTGTGTTTGGTAAACATTCTGGTTTGGTGTGTTACGAAGAAATAAAAAGGAGGTTTGTACTTGTCAAGTATAGGGAGGGTAGTTTAGAGGGGTGAATATATGGTATGGTGAGTTGTCACCTTCACAGTACAGAAAGTATTTTGATGTAACATACTATTTCATATATTGAAAAGTAATGGTGGGAAGAAGCAACAAAATTTTCTGATACTCTGTGGTAACTCGCCATATTTAAACTCTCGGAATAACCTGCCCTAATTCAAAATGTAAACATTAACACCAGTCATAGCACACCACATCACACTTTTTCTTAACGTAACTCTTCTAATACTCTGAAGGTAACAACTCACCATATTTTAACTCTCAAAATGACTCCCCACTTCACGTACAAACATTTCCACTAATCACTACAACACGCTACATCACAGCGTTTGCTAAATATAATTCTTCAATGCGTTGCTTTTGAAGTGACAACTCATCGCATTTTAACTCTCCAAAAGACTTCCCTACTTTTAAGTACAAACATTCACAACAAGACTTTCCATCGATTGATTTTTAATCGGTTATATTTTCTATATTATGTTCTCATTACATACAGCATATTTCAGAATCCTACATAGTGCAAATAAATTTGTCAGGTAACATAGTGCATAATTCTAAAAAATATGTCCTATTCATTTGTATGTATAGTCTGGTAGCTAGCTGTAGCTAAATGTCTAATGGCGGCGCCCATGCCTAAGGGACGAATTTTTTTATTCGCATTAATAAATTCAATCCAACTGACTGTCATAAGGTCATCAAAAATACAACCCGAGTACATAGCGCCAATACTACAATATGACATACACTAGTGGCAGTCTTTGGTTTGACGTAATGTTGGGGCTTACGGAGTGACTTCATCTATTATGTTGAGTGATCAAAGTTAAAAACCAAAACAATGTCAGCTCAGAAGCAAAAGTCAGCGGGGAAAAAAGCCACGGAAACAGCGAAGGAATGGTCTCAAAAGTTCAAAGAAGACTACTCTGTGGAATGGCCGTATATAACAAAATCTCCTAAAGGAATTTATCACACGTTTTGCAAGATTTGCAATGACAGTATTTCGGTTCAGCATGGTGGTCGAGACGATATTAGACGCCATATTAATACTAAAAGACATTCTCAGAATGAAAAAGCTAGTTCGGGATGCAACAAAATGTCTTCGTATTTTCGCAAGCCAGGAAGTGAGGAAGAAGATGCAACTAAAGCGGAGCTTTATTTTACCGGATTTCTAGTGGAACATAAAATTCAGATAGCAGCATCGGACCATGCCGGACCACTCTTCCGAAAGATGTTTCCCGATTCAAAAATAGCGTCCAAATATGGATGTGGTAGAACAAAAACCACGGCTATAGTTGGTGAGTTGGCAAATACCACTGTATGTTCAGTTGCTGATATCGCAAAATCTGCTCCATTTAGTTTAGCTACGGATGGTAGTAATGATGGAAGTGAAGCTCAGTTATATCCAGTTATAATTACATACTTCAACAACAAGAAAGGAGTTGTTGAAACTGTTTTGTTAAGCTTACCAGAATGTGAAGGTGATTCAATGGGAGAAAATATCTATAAGCTTTTGGACCAAGAACTCTGTAGCCATAATATTCCATGGGAAAACTGTTTAGCATTTGGAGCTGATAACGCATCTGTTATGGTTGGCAAGCATAAGGGGGTTGCTGCATTTATAAATAAAACAAATCGAGGTTGCTATATCATGGGGTGCGCTTGTCACATGATACACAATACGGCAAAAAAAGCAGCTACGGCCCTGCCGATAAGTTTGGTTGAATTTTTACATGACATTTATAAATGTCATGTAAAAATCCTACCTGGACAAAAGTTAGAAGCGTATGAAAGGTGTAAAAACATTTCAAGAATTTTGCAATAAGCCAACTACGAAGATATTAAAACATGCTGCCACAAGCTGGTTGTCCATGGGTCATTGCCTGGATAGATTGGTACAACAGTGGGAACCCCTGAGACTCTTTTTTAAAGAGGAAGTACGCAGAAAGACTGAAAAAAGTGACAAAGGAAAGTAAACGTACTGCAAAGCCTCCTGCAGGTAAAACCACACACAAGCCTGTCCCTTGTATCACAAGCAAGCCTAAAAATACAACCAAGTGCACTGACCGTCCAGCAAAAGCTACAGATACTATACTCTGTCCAGCTCGAAGTATGAAGTAGCGACGCGGGCGTATGCATTGAACCGACTTTCAGCGCGCGCGTAGCTAAAGCACAAGCGCACTACAACTGAATTCTGCAATTACCAAGTCGATAGCACCATTCCAGAGCTAGCTAAAGAAGTGGATAGAGTGGATGAACTATGGCATTCAATTGGTCAAGTAAAGGATCCTAGCACTAACAGAATGAAATATCCGAACCGTGTCCATGTAATGAAAGGAATCCTGGTCATTCCACATTCTAATGCAGAATGCGAACGGGCATTTAACATTGTGAGAAAGACAAAAAACGAATTCAGATCCAGCATGAGTCAGAAGATATTGTCGGCAATATTAGTTGAGAAACTCTCACAATCAACACCCTGTCATAAGAGAGGATACACCAAAGATGTTATCAACTAGAATTTCGCGGTTCTCGGCTTTCTAGGTTTCAGGGTTTTCTGGTTATTTGGGGACTGGTTAGGGCGGGGGAGGCTGGTAAATTGTGAGTTGCCAGTGGGTTCATGTTAGCGGTGGTTGTGATGCTTCTGTTCAGAACCTTATCGGTCGCTCTGAGCCATTTGTTAACCGAGGTTGGCTGGAATTTTGAATGTTGAATTGAAGCAGACGTTTTCCTGCAAGTTGTTTAGATTGTTTGAATTGATGTCAAATATGAATTGTAATTCCGTGGCTGCATATTCAGGCGACTTGCAAGTTTTTTTAGGTTGACTGTTGACTGCATCTATCTTATCTATCTTCCAATCATTACATCACTCAGTAGTAGAGATTGTTGTTCTAGGTGCAAAATGGTGCTTGGTCACAGGAACAGAGATCAACAAAGTGTGCAGGAAGAAAAGACTGGTGCACGTAAAAAGAAGGTCTGTGTGGCTAGCTAGCGGAGTGTGAGTGGCTTCAGGCGACTCCGGAAAATCTCCAGTGACTGAGCTGAACCCAGTAAAGCTGGTAGGGGTGTTCCAGATGCAGATGTCACTTGGAAAAAAAATCTGTGATGGTAAGAGAATTCTACAGTGGTGCTGTTGTAGCTGTTGGTGGTAGACTCTAGTTTGGTCTGATATATA
>JAMKCH010016016.1:0-72660 GCA_023653785.1 Ophioderma brevispina
ATATAGGAAACAAGATTCTCAAAACAGAATAATGATAAAAATTGGATTCTTTTTTCGTCCAATGCCAAATTTATTGGTCTCGACAGCAGTTGAAAAAATATTGGGATCGACTCGTCTCGCCCAATATTTTTTAACTCATGGCGTGACCAATAAATTTGAGCTATTGGAATCAAGATTCAATTTATTACCAAAATTGGTCAGAAGAACATGACCCACAGATGCATTCAGGGTGTAAATATTTGAACTTTGACCTTTCGGAGGGGTCACTAGAGGTCAAAAACCTAAAAATCTTTGGAAGCCTATTTCTACAGAAAGGTGCACTACTGCTGAAATTCTGCATGAGCATCTTCTTTTGTCAGTGTATACAGCTTGTCACAGAATTAATATCGGAACTCATGCTCATTAAAAAATGGCGGGCATATCTAATTAATAGCCAAACATGGCTATATCTCAAACTCGGTAAAACACTTGGATAGGTGATGTCTGTGACAAAAGTGCGGATATGTCGAGACAAATCATGTGACAGGAAATATTGGCCCCCACGGGTCACGTGTAAAGATATGCAAATGAGCTAATTAATATGCAAAAAAACGCTTTAAACTATCCACCAAAGTAGATATTTATGTCAAATGGTTCACAGAACCACTGGGGAAAAGTCTATGTTTATGTGCACAAATATGGTCAAAGTCAAAATGGGGTCATCTAGGGGTCAAATATAAAAGAAGCTTATGGAACTACATAGCTCTGCCATCTTGTAGGCATCAATGAAAAGTGAAAAAGTTGTCACAGTAACCCCCCCCCCCCCCGCTTAAGAGCATGTTAAGGGTTCAAAGGTCAATATGACTTAATCATACGTACACGGGCACAGTCTCCTGGAGTTGTCTAGTCAGGACCTGTTGTCCTGCTTGCTGTACAACCACCTGAGGAGGGATGCCCATTATTAGATATAATTGCCTCATTTGGATCTATATTTGGTGAGGACTGGATATAGTAAAGGAAGGACTACTTTGTTGACTATGAATTCATGCATTACCAGGGTTCGATTTGAAGGTCAGTGTAAATGTTTTGAAAATTACAAAGTGCTTTTCCAGCAGGAAAATCAAATGTATTAGTAAATGATGCAATATTTTAGCAACCCAATTCTAAAAAACTGTATTTTAGAAAACATCTCCATAAAAACTTACTACAGTTGAAATGATGGTACAAATCCGTAATCATAATGAGCAATAGGCCAACGTTGATTAGAGGCTGTTTATAGTACAAACATTAAATAAAATTTGTATGTTTTAGTATTTTCTGTAACAAGTGCAACTGGATTCTTGAAAATGATTTTGGGAATGTAAATCAGCTTTTAGCAGTGGGGTGGCCCCTTCATTTGTTTTTTAAAATCAAAATATTTGCCAGCGATACAATTTTTGCACCCTTCTGTGAACTTGCCCCCTCCAATGACTGGACTGGCCAAGGGCCTGGAGTTAATTGGATAAGGTGGAAGCAGCATGCTCATGATTTGGACGAAGGTTGAAATATCAGCTACTAAAATGCACGGGTCCTAATCCAACCTAACCAACCTCATTCAGTTCATTTAGACATCTTATTTATTGCTTATTGGTTTTGGAAAAGCGAACCTCAAATTTTTTTGACCTGTTGACTCCATATGTACGTATTCCACTCTTTGTTCAAATAGTTAAGATGGTACCATAGCTCCAAATCACATTCCTTTTACACTGGTTAGTTTGGAATGCCCAAAAACTTGAGTAGATTTTTTAATTTTTTGGTTCCAATTAAACTGCACATGTCATTAGACCACTGCACACACATCCTTTTATTAGACACAAGGACACTTTATACCATATTTGTTCCCCCCCCCCCCCCCCCCCCCCCCCCTCTGGAAAATCCAAACAAAAGCCAATTGACTTGAAAAATCGTTTAACTATTTTACATATGGAACCTTAGTATACCATATTATTGACTAAAACAGTAATTGCTATCTGCCAAATGGCTTCCAGGACGACGACCACCACCACCGACCGGCGCCACCAACAACCCACCACTCCACTTGGTAATGGTATGTGTATTACGACAAGTACAACGTAACGTGCTTTAATTTGCGATCGAGTCATCGATGATTCATGCATTACCACCTACCTAGCGCACGCACGAGCCATGAATAATAACGGGCCTTAGGACGGCACAGGTTATGAATAATTTATGAGTCTATGCTCGTCGTCAGCAGGTGACTCTGATAACCGATGACCCCAGGTATGGGGAAAAACAAGAGGAATAATTTGCAGTGGAATAATTTTCACGGGTATTGGCCAATGGTTTGTTTTCAATTTGAGAAACAAAATCCTGGTTTAATGAACACTTTATAAATGGCACCTTGACTGCAAGGCAAGGAGGGTTGATTAAAACATTTATGTGCTATACATGAAAACTGACTCACATTGGGGGGAAATGGAGCTACAAAGAAAGACCCAATAAATTATTTGAACCCAAATGTTTTTTTAGCTCACCAGGTCACATGCCTATCATCACCTGCTGGTTAAAAGCGATCGTGTGAATCCCGCCCAGTCTTACAGGCCTTTTTTTCTTGCGCTTGTGTATCTATGTGTGTCTGTGTGTCACTGTACAGCACCGGTTGGTATACTTGATACGCTAGTGGGTTTAGATTGGAAGGCCGGTTGAAATTAGAGATTGGGTTGCAGCGGCAAGTGGTTTTGGGGTCCCCCAGGATTTCTTGCCCGTATCACTTGCATCATCTACTAGTACAAGCGTGTGCTGGACTATAATGGTGCCATGTTCACTGCTGCACACTCTACTATTACACAATTCTGGGAATCCTATACATTGGTGTCCCAAAAAAAATGCCCTTGATGATTGGCAGTGACTTCACTTAATTATTTAACAAGATGGAATCATTCTTTTAAGGCCTCATAAACTTGTTTGGCATAATTCAAATGTCTGAGAAAGCAGTGAGCCGTTTTTCTTTTTGAATGTACCATGAAGAGTGAAAATAAAAACCACATGTGGGTGTGCATACATGTGCACACATAGCACACATGCACACACTCCCTGCAGGACTACAACACAGAATCAGCGACTTTAAAACAGCACAAGGCCAATCAGATTTGTTGCTAAAAAAAAATCTAATTGGCCTGCTTATTTGCTGTCAAATTCCTTGAAAGTGGTTTTGATTTATGGATTATTATAGAGGGCGTAACTCCAGTAAATCTGATCGGTGAGACAACTATATCGTGGCGAGGGTAGTCATGTGTGATAGTTCAATGGAGCAAGTGCATCTTTGTACCACCACTCCATCTTCTGTAAACATATGGAACACATGTCGCTCCTTCAAGACATTTTGCAAGCACTAAAATGACTGGGAAAAATAAGATTTTTCTCAAGTTTGGTGTCTTTGAAAAAGATAAAATTTAGTCTTGTCTACTTGTAGATAGCACTAGGCTGCAGGCTGTACTTTAGGATTATCGCATGTTTGTACTTTAGGGAGTATGTTGATTGCTATCATCTTAGGTTCAAAATTAATGTACTGTTGACCAATATAACCTAAGGGTGTTCTGATATTTGGTTTCCTTACCTGTGTACTCTCCTTCTGCCTGCTCTTCTGTGGGATTTTCACACTTTCTCCTCTGCAGGGAATTGTGTCGCTGCATAATCAACAATTTTCATTTGTCCCATTGTAATATTATGGCATTCTCATAACCATTTCTGAATCAGCTCAAAAAATGCATTCAATGAGTACAAACCAGCCTAGTCTCAGTTGAACTATTTTTAGATGCCCCTAACTGACCTGCAGTTTTATTTGGAAGCCATCTTGCTAAGCTACTGAATTTATGTATGTAACCCATACACATCTACCAATGTTGACTTTGTCCAGTACATGTCCAAAAGTGTGCTTTTGCATGAAATGGTGTAGGGAAATGGCCATAACAGGCATCATGTAGGGAACTTGATGAGATTACTTGCTTTTGTCCATTGTGTGTGACACTGGTAATTGAATTGCTGAAGAATATGCTAATTTATTTCTATATGTTAATCCTTTTTCCATGGGTTGGTTATGGGAAAATGTTTGGTATCAAGAGTAGGACGTAGATGCACCCTTTTGGAGCTTTGAGGGTGGTTGTCCGCCTTGTGCACTTTGATTTTTGGAGCCATTTCAAATGCTTCCGTTTTTTTAATGAATCCGTAAAGTGTGTTTTTACCTCAAATGCCTCAAAAATGAAAATATCTATTTTTATTATTTAATACAGTTGATCCCAAATCAAATGTTTAGTTTTGTAAGCTAGTAATTAAATGGTGGCAACTGGATGACTTTTGCATTGTGGTATGATGTGAAGCATTTTTTTGGGTGATTTAAAAAATAAAAAAAGGTTTTGGTTTGTTTTTGGTCTTTTGCTTGAAAAGGCCTGTGGGGGTTGCATTTTCATGTTTTTTTGCCCTGGCTTTTCGTCGCCCTGGTTGTTCGCCCCAGTGTGGTATTTTCCTCATCTTCCCCCCGAGGCCCTGTATTTTTGAATCCAAGAGGAGCTACTGGGTGATATGATATTGTGTTATTTACTAATAATACCAATATCTATCAGGGCGGGTCATTTTTTTTTCTAAATCGCATGTCGTGACGGTGTGGTTAGTAGGTTGGTTGGGGGGAGTCATTAGGTTTAAAATGTTATGCATCATGCTGTAGTAGTCCCCAATAACTGTTTTTTTTTCGATTTAACCCACGGAAAGTGGTTACCTCTAGCCATAAGCAAACATGTTGTTTTCACAATTTGAGAGGATAAAGCAAGGGGACCGCAAATTAACTACATCTGATTAACAAACCTTTAAAAATCAACTTTTTTAGGTTAAGCCTTTTTCCTAAACTATATTAATGCATATTGTTTGGTGCATACATGGGAAGAAATGCCGCCACGGTCTTAAACGTACCTTTACAATTTGGAAAAATGAAAATGTACTGCCACCCCTTCGCCCTTTTCCATTGGTTGCCCGTCCACCAGTTTTAATCTTAAAAGTCAAACAAACTTCCCTCCTCAAATCGATACCGGCAGATGTTCATAGAGGAACCGGTCTATGCCGTTCTCCCTGCTATGTGGCCGTGCATCTTTCATGATTTAACGAAACATTACTTGCAGGAGCGAATGATGCCTGAAATTTATTCGATTTTTTTCCCCTTCAATTTGCAAACAAATTCCGAAGGCAGCATGGTGTGTCTTTTCTAGTGATCTGCACCAACTTGACAATTTTTTTTTATGGGAGCCATGTGGCTCGTACCTCCCCTGCCGTTAATTCCCCAACAGAAAGGAATCACCTGTCCGATGCATGCCTTATACCGACTTATCTGATGAAAAAGTAAACCAGCGTGAGGAAAGTGCCGATAAACATCTTGGTATCTAATTCTTAGCACTCGCAACATCTTATAAAATTTTTGCAGTATACATGCAGAATGAAAATTTTAACATTTCTTGTGATTGAGCATTTCAGTTGAGCATTTTTAAGATTCATATTGTTTTTTATAACCCCTTTTTGATCACATTGGTATTGTTTAAAATTTGTAAATGAAAGAAAGATCAAACCTGCTTGCAGGAATCCGATGTCATGGTTTTTATGAGAAGTTTGTTATTATTCTGATAGAGTATTTTTAACGCATACAGCTGTCCCATATCTATAATGAAGCATCAATTCAGTGTTTTTAGCATTAAAGAACACAGTTGATATCATCTAGTTTTTGAATAATACTGTGGTACTTTGACATGTGTCATGCAATTGTTAGTCAATGAAGGGGCCTGGAATGCTATGGCTGACATCTATGCTGGATTAGTAGTTTTATTTTTAGTCTGCAAAAAATTGATAGATTCTAGAATGCCTCTCAGAATACAATTTAAAAAAAACTTTCTTCTATGTAATTTTGAATTTTAATTATGGTGACTACCTCTCTGTAGGATTCGTAAGAATATGTCACATTTTTTTAATGATATTTTTTAGCTTTGGCTGGAGACCATTGTGTGAATTAAAAGGAGTTAATAATTTGGCTGAAAGCGGTTTCCGCAGAAGCCAAGGGAGAAAAAAAGGACGACTATGATCAATGATACGAGGGACTGCTTCACGCATAATACTGGACGATTGGGCCATCCATGGCAATGTGGCTTGATGGCTTTAATTATGCACGTGAGGGTCTAGCTATTGGAGGTGGTTAGACAGTGTGTGGGGGAAGTGAATTTGCCTTAAAATAACATATTTAGCCGACTCAATGATTGACGAGTTTGTTTCCTCTCTTATGATTAGAACGGGACATCAGAAATGGAAACGGGTTAATTTAATGGTGTGTTTTGTGTAATTGGTTTATTGGTCTGATGGATTAGATACCCTATCAGTGATTTGCCTAAATCAGAAAATCGAAAAAATCAATAAAAAATCAGCATATTTTTTGCATGTATGTAAAGTACGAGTATCCAACATACCTGCAAATTGATAGTCCAGAAGCGACCTATATCGACACATCTTAGATTTTAGTCATTACTCTCCTTTCGGACTCTTACTACAACACGTAATTGAATGGAGATTCGTATCTTGGAATATTGCCGTTTTCTTCCTTTCCTGTGAATTCTACAGTGAGAAAAGGTAACTTATGGAAATTCTACAGACGTATCCTCCAATTTTAAGCTATTCCTGCAAATTTCAAATATTTTGACCCTCTCTGATAAATCACTGATAGTGTCTTTAAGTTTTTGTTATTGGGCAACTACCACCTATGATACAGGCTCTCTGATTGGCTCATTATAGGACGCTATATGTCATGATGAGATAGCCTTTTGATGAGTAACCAATCAAAATAGTGCTCTGTGTAAACCGTATATTACAGCTTCTCTGATTTGCTCATTACATGATATAACCTAAAAGATAACCAATCAAAATTGAGTTTAGATACCAATAAATAGTCTGGTAGTGCTGAGGGGTTTAAAATGAATTAATTTAGGGATAGTGTAGCATAATTCAGAGTAAGGCTAGGCTAGAAAAATTGGGCCAAAATAAAGTGCAATTTTGATTCTCAAACTTTACCTGCTCTAGTTTTAGTATGTCTGCTCATTTAAAACTCACAAAAATGGATGACAACAACACTTTATTTTGGGATGGGTGAATAGTTGGCGCTTATCAATTCTACTTGTGTAAAAATTTCTGTAACAAGTAGAATATTTTATTGAATGAGGTTTCCTTCATGAGTATTGAATATGTGTGCTTCCTCATGGGGAGATGCTGCATCTACTTTTGATTACCTGAGAAAAAAATAAAATTATTAAGTCTTGTTACTACATTCTTTGCAAGGGGCACATTTGTCTTAACATATTAGAAAAAAATGACTTAACATTTCGAAATCTAGAAGTATGATTAAGAAATACAGTTCCATAATAATGCATTGATTTGTTGTTTATAATGAGCATTGTCAGTATGTATATAGTTGGTCTTGTTATTTCTTTAATTCGTAACATTATGATCATGTTTTGGGTTTGTTTATTTGAAACTAGTTGGCTAATAGAAGTACAAGCTATTTTTGCTAATTCATTCTGAGCTCTGTATTTCTCTGTCACATGCAGAATTAAGATTTTTGAGTATTGCTTGATTTTAATTTTTCATTCAGTACAGTTACTTGAAATAATTTAACAATTGCAGTTGTAGGGAGGGGTGAGATCGCCCCAAATCCTTCATGGATTGAGGTGAGAGCTGAAAGATTTATCTGCTTGGGATAGGTTCTTAAAATGGGAAATAAAAAAACATCTGTCTTATTATTTAAGCAAATTTCTATGACATTGTCATCAGAAATGCCACCAATTGGCAGCAGGAACTGCCAATCACACCCATGAATATGCCAAAATACAAAGGCAAAGGCCAATCCAATTGTATTTTGGAACCTAGTTAGTGCAAATGGGAAATACAAGGCTTCTGCAATTGCAGTGAGAGGATGGGAATCGCCGCAATAGTTGTATGAGTTAGATGATTAGGACAATTTAATTGCAGGCCACCTCCAACACCTGTTGTGGTTAATTACAATGTTAACTAATCAAGGGAGTTATTGCTAATCAGCAGTTTTAGGGCAATCACATGGGTTACAAACATGGAATTTTTGGATTCTGCCAATTGTCATTTTGAAAAGTTTTAGTTAATTTTAAGGGTGGCTTAAATTTAAGCTGCAAAATTTGTTATATTTAAAATTAAAATGTCATTCTTAAAATTATGCATTCTTTGCTTTCAGAGAAAACCAATATTCCTTCTAAATTTTATCCTCCCCCCAAAAAAAAATCAAGTCGTCCTTACTGCACATAATAATCATTTATTACACACAAGCAATTCAATTATATTCGGTGAATAAAATTGGCATTTTGCCTTGCCATTAATAATGGGATGTACAACACCTTTTTTGTTGCACATGCATATTATTTTGTTAACACTGTGTTTTTGTTCACATGTGTATATAACTATATAGCCCTCAAACACATACACACACATAAATACACAATATGTGTGTTGAAAAACGTCAAAATTACCGGGGGAATGAAAGGCTAAACTTGTCCAAAATGGGCTGATTTTGCAAGATTTTGCAGAATTACCGGGAGGCACGCGCCCCCTCCGCCCCCTCCCTGGATCTGCGCCTGCATATCCATAAATGCACAAACACACACATTTCACTTCCAAACTGCTATCTTCAGTAGATATGAATCTGTTTTGTTAAAGGCACTGCATCGAGTGTCAACACAAGAGGGAGCTGTTAGCATATTAGCAATAATTTGAGCTTATTTGTTGATTGACTTCAGTCAATACACCATTTTGTGTCATCATTGCATCTGTTGGTACCTTTGTGACTAGAAGACAGGTCTCAGAAACAGATGCAAACAAAGAATACTGGCAATATCCTGTCAAAACAATATGAATAAAATAAAAATATAAGTTGATCAGATGCTAGAACATTATGAATTTAAGTTTGGCCTAAATTAATCATGGCTTTAAGGGAAGTCAATTGACATTTGATAATGAAAGTTCCATTTTATGTGGTATAAACTAAATAAAACAAGCTTATTATATATGATGTGTGTACTCATAACAATTGTTTAGCCTTTGTATGTATTTTCTTTACATACGTACCACAGAAGTGATACAATTACAATCATGAACTGCAAAGTTCCAATATAAATAAGGTGCACTGGCCAAATCCTATTGACTGGAAATGAGACTATTTGGTTGTAGATTCATTCCAAGGTGGCTGAAGTGAGAATTGTGTGTTGAAAATAACACATTTCTGAAGTTGATGGACCAAATTGCCAATACCTTGAAACGGACTAAATTAGGATTCCCTTATCTTGAAGTACGATCTTGATGACGATATCCATTAACATTTAAAACCTTTTAGACTATTATCCCCTCATCAGGTGTAGCTGCATTTAGAAATCAACAAGACGTCTTAAATCAAACCTTTCACTGAACAACTTTAAAATGAAAAATGTGCAGATTTGGACACTTCATCTGTGCACTCGTAAATCATTCCAAATTACGACTTTGTATAATGTAGGTAGAAGTAAAGGTAAAAATAAAGCAATAAAAATAAAGTTGCTATTTTGAAAACAATTTCTATCATAGTGGTGTTGCCGTGGCGATATTCTGGCATAGAAGAGGTTAATGCACTGTCACTCCAGTTGCTTCGTATAATGGTCGCAATCAATCACAACCTATTCTATCTTAACCCACTGGTCACAAATTAATTACATTTGCCCGCGACGGCTTTACCTATAAATGATCAACTTTCTCAGATGCATCCAAGATTTCTTTGTAACTGGACTATCCAAAATGCAGTGCTCTTACACTGTGCCACCTCTATAGGGTTACTACAGTAGCTTACAGTGGTGTTTGTGAGGAAAGCAATGTGTTGAAGGAGTCAGTAGGCTTGTTATATAAGCAGTCTTTTGCTGTTAGCACTGGTCTCTGCATGTAAAAGGTTCACACAAGTTATTTTGCGGTTGTAGAATTTTTGTACATTTTAGCCTTGAAGCACTGGCCCTTATCATGCTTATTTCCTGAAATATTTTTTCTTTACTGAATTTGCTTTAAAGGAAAGAATATACTCCAATATATTAACAATTTTACTTTGGCCCAAAAAGGTCATTGAATTGACAAAGAGCTTGATAAGTGGACTTTTACCTGTATCCTCGGCTCCCCAGTTTTAATTATCAAAGAAAGAAAGATGGATCATTTAGAGCCAAATCACTCTAAGAAAGTGTTAGTTCACCATAAACAAATATAACCCTTGCAAAATCTCGACATAAGGGAAATATTTAGGGCGTGTCCATGTGTCACAAAAGATGGACCATTACTTCAACCCTTTAAGTGCTTGAGATTTTTATAGAGTACTTAAATTAAAGGTCAATAATTAAAATAAAATTATGCAGTTCCATGTCCATAATTATTAAGAATTGGCAACAAATAATACATATGAGTACAAACAACCCTAGTCTTTGGATAGGGATATTAGATGGCTTGTAAACTGATTGTTAATGACAGTAATTGATTAGCTTTGGAGATAGTCTCCAAAGCTGCTAATTTTTTATTTAAAAAAAATGAAAAATTAAAATGATAAATCTCCTACACCAGAAACCAATATTTTGAAGTAAAATTATAATTAATAATATTGCTGGTGTATGTAATGCTATCAAGTTTCATACCCAATGGAGTCTACTTTATCCTTGCACCAGTATTAGGGTTAATGAACTGTGTACTCGAGAATGACAGTACTGGTGTTTTATAAAGGCATAGGTTTACCTTATAAGCCAGATGGACCGTGTAAACAATCATGATACAGGGATTAGGTTTACACAAGGGTGGGCGGATTGTGTTCTCAAACTTACCTGGACAATCGTAGCCGGCCGTAAAACGTGTTTTTTTTGCTTGTGACCGACTATATTAGCAGTTTGGCATTGAGGTTTGGCGTTAGCAGTTTGAGGGTGGAGATTTAGGAGGGTTGGCAATGTCAAAAAGGGGGTCTTATTTGGGTCTCTTAAGTGATTGCAACAACCACACTGATTAATTTTGATCAATTAATGAGAATTTTTTCAAATTGGACATGTGGGCCGTATTCTCAAACGCTGTTTAAAATAAACGGTGGTTAGACCTAAACTGTGGTTAGCTAAACGCTCTGTTTAAAAAAACCACAGGTTAAATATTTAACAAGTCGTTTAGCTAACCACTGTATTTAAAAACGCCGTAAATATCATCCACCGAACTTTGCGTTATCTTCGCCTATATATCATTACGTGTGCGTGAACAATATTTATGTCAGACTATGCCTTCCGTAGTTGTAAATGCAATGCAGGAAGCCCACGGTTAATTTCAGAATGTCGCGTTACGCAAGGAGCTTTAGAATTGTTGGACATGTTGATGGAGGCAAAACCCCGGGCCTATTTAAAACTGATCGTTGTGCCGCACCTTGCTATTCATCAGCAGTACTATAACAGATATACACGAGCATGAAAATAGAAGCAAAGGAAAAATGGACGATAACAAATCAACAGAGGACTCAGAAAAGAAAGAAAAAAGGAGGTATCTGGTCTAACCACGAGTATCACATAGAGCTGAAATATCAGGCATTTGATGAAAACGTGAAGTTAAACACACCTTAAACTACCCCCAGACCAAGTCTAAGTTTAACAGCGTTTTAGCATGTTTAACTATGTTCTCATAAAATTTTTAACAGCGTTTAAAGGTACCATGCTTTGAGAATTGCGCTTATTTTAGCGGGGGGGCGTTAAAGTAACATTAAAAACCAGTGATTAGCGTTAAACATTGTTTGAGAATACGGTGCCGTTGTAATTACTAATTTGAATTTTCAGAGCCTGTGATTAAAATTTTAACATTTACAAGCATAAAGGGTTTGAAACATATGCCTACCTACATATTGTTCTGGTAACATACATTTTAAATAACTTTAATGAGGAGGCTGGTTTATCTATTTTTATGAATATGCATGGCAATTTTTGAATTTATTCAATATATACAACTGTAATCCAATTTATTTTAGGTACATTTCTATTCCAAATAGAAGTCTTCTATCACATGATCAAGTGTTTGAGAAATATCCAAGCTTTTTTTTTATCTTAATATAAATTTGCTTCAACTTCGTAATGATTTGAGTTGAGCACAAATTGGTTAATGGTATGAAATGTGTTTTTGAGCATTTTGATCAAATATGGTAAACAAATGTGATGTAAAAAAGTTCTGTTTTCAGTGCAAGTGTTTTAATGGCTATATCTATATTTTCCAGAGTTGTACAGCAAAACATTGGTAAATTTGTATAAGAATAAATGAATTGTCAGTGCAGACATGTAAGACTGACAATTCCTGTGGCTGCGGTCATTTCTGGGTGTCTCACACAGGAGGGCACTAATTATCTCAGACCCTGGCCCCTGGCTCACCACAGATGCTTTAATGATGGCAAGGTTGCCTTAAGTGGTTTGAAGATTTAAAAAGAAACTCTTTAAATTATTTCAGGTCATTTGGGTAAGCCATTTGAAATATTGCAGAAATAAAAGCAATGACGTCAACCTTGATTTATGTCAACTAATTATGAGTATTTTATCCATATTTCATACAGAAAATGACAGTTCTTCCCATACTGCAGTCAAGACCAAATTAGATGACCATTTCTGCAGCCTATATAAATCTGTCATTGAGCAGATGGTACATGGTCATTGGATAAGTGTATTTTAGCTTGACTCTGTGACCCGGTTTGACCAATGTTGTTAATGTAACAAAAGATTAAAATTTTTGTTCAATTTTTGCAAGTAATAGCTTAGTGTTGAAATCTCTATTTCTCTAGCATATCAAAAGCGAAGTTTTTTTGTCTTTAGAGGACACATTTTTACTATTGTTCATTTGTTCTATCAACTTGTTTTGCTCACAGCTGTATGGAAATCTCATTTATTATGAAAAAAAACAGAATAAACAGTAATACCAATATCAATGATTTAGATTATTTATTCCACTTGCTCCATCCTGTGAAAAATATTATTAGATTTTCATTGTGGCAAAACTAGTTTTACACATCTCTATCTGGAGATGTGCAAAAGTCATGAACATTGGTAGGCCTGTTTATGGCAAGACTCTCACAATGGATTTTTATGATTTTTCCAGGAGTAAGGCATGTTGTCAAAATTGGTTGCCACCATGGGCAGCGCCGGGTAGGGGCGTCTGCCCCCCCTGAGAGTTTCAAAATTCATGAACAAACATGGTGTATTAAGCAATTGTGTAAAAGTAGTGTTTTTTTTTAACCTATAGGAGTTAATTTTGTACTGTTCCCCCCATGATATTTTTGCCCCTCCTATGATTTTACCCTGTTGGCCGCCCCTCGGGTTTCTACTGCTTGAAATTTTCCAAAATAAGAGTCCATTTGCATGGGGTCAAAACCGCTTTAAATTTATAGTTTCAAACGGCAAATATTATATAAATTGTGGAGGGTGTTTAAAATTAAAAAAATGTCTATTAGATAATGTTTCATCATGCAAGGGTTTGCTAAATGCATGTACTTAGTGGACAGCAGTTCAGGTTCATTGTCTTAATAGAATCAAAATTGCAAATATAAATTACAGAGGGTGTTTCTGGTATTAAAAAAATAAAATTGCAAATATTTGTGGTGCTTAACATATTCAAAAGCACTAGAAGGATGGGAAATGGGAATAAAAGATGCTAGTGTGTGCTAACTGTACTTTCAAAATACTGGACTACCCATCCAACATGACATGATAGTGTAGAGGCAAAATGAAAATTTAACATATTCCCTTCCAAGTAGATGCTTTGTTTTCAGGCACCACCACCATCATCTATTAGAAAAAGTTATTTTTAGCATTGCACATATTGAACTGCTTTTTTGCACCACATTTGTCTTTTGTCTCATTATTACTTTGTATTTAGCAATTGTGTATTTTTCACGTTGGTTTTTATTTTCAAATTTCTTATCTTAACTTGGCCTTGGAAATGCAAATATAAAGACACTAAAAATATATTAACATAAGTTTATTATGCTTGTCAAAGATTTTATGAAAATGCCAAATCTCACAATTTCTATTAAAATATGAAAATTTTTGTAAGCGAAATTAATGTCTTATGCAGTACTAACAGTACTATTTTAGTGATTTTGTAGTTTTGAACAGTATGGTAGATTGTTTATTTCACTATATTAAAAACCTACACATTAAAGGCAATGTTAGTGATTTCCCAACTCAGAAAATTTAAAAAAATCATCAAATTAGATTTTTGCATGTCTTTATGTAACAAGTGCAGTTATTCTACCCTACCTTACCCTACAAGTGATGAGGCCAAAGGCAACCTAATAAGGATAAAATTGGATATTTTAGTAATTTCTGTCTGTACAGACATTTACTACAACACATAATTGAATGGAGATTCATATCCATGATTTTTTTTCGCCATTTTCTGTCAATTTTCAGTTGGAAAAAAAATCACTTTTGAGAATTCAAATGACTTATCTTTAAGCTGTTCCTGCAAATATCAAATATTTTGACTCTTTCGGGTGGTCACTGATTGTACCTTCAACCTTATGCGCAAAATACTTCTGCAGTCTTTAAATTTACAATCCTGAGAATAACAGAAATGTGAAAATATAAACCCTGCATAAATTTTCCACTATACAGGTCCTACCAAAGACATGTCTTAGGGCATTGTCAGGTAACTGACATGCAGTGCTGTCTATTTATAGCAAACAATTATAGACCTACAGTGATATTTGTAAAAACTATTTATAAATCTAAACTCCTGGTTTGTATTGTTTTGTATTCTTTGTACACTTTGGTGTTTAAGTTCTATTGCATTAAAATAGGTACAATGAAATTGCAGAAATATTTGCTTATATTTATCTTAAATGCAGTGTGCTTGCGAGTTGTAACTTTCTCTTGTATTGTAGTGATTTGGCATGAGGAAAATAGTTGACAAAAAACAATGATGTATTAAATTCCCCATCTGAGTGGTAAGAATGAACATTCAGAGAAAGGGTAGTTCTACTTTAATTTGGGCAGTGAAACAGAAAATGAAGTTCAAAACATAAGATCAATTATGTATAGGTGTTTTCATGTTTACGTCATTTTTTTCCTCCCCAGTGGGTGGAAGTGAAAAAGCAGAAATAGTTTGTTCCTGCTAGGCTCTGTGTTCCACGAACATTGCCAAGTAGCATTTTCTCCAAAAGGATGCTCTGTTACATTGCACCTCATAGCTGCTGTGAAGACGATGAATAGCTTGAGACAAATGCCACGATGCATGCAAGGATATGCACTGGGCACTATTGCTTACTCGGAAATGCTCAGCGAACATGGATATGGGCAGTCTGGCAATCCATAATTTTGTTTTCCCTTATCTCAAAAATATGACATTTTATACTATCTGAACATTGGTCTAAGGCTTCTAGGCTTCTATTATTCTGTTCTGTATGAGCATAGCAAATTAACCAATGCAATCACTGTACTTTGATTACCACAAATAGGCAGGAATTATTTGTTTTTACAGACCACACAAAATAAGCAAACTGCATCTCTTGTACCTACATTATCCCATATTAGTTATCATGTTAAATACTGATGCATTATTCTGAGTGCACCACCACCACCATTTGGTGGTAATCAAAGTATAGTCCACACTATGCCCCACTGCAATATACAGTTAATCAGTCTGTTACCTATTCATAACATGAAAATGTCGGCTTGAATTTTGGAATTTCTTTTTTTGGGGGGGGGGAAGGGGGTCAACTACACATATAACTTGAGCATCAAAACACTGATTTATGTTAAGTATATGTTTAATGAAATACAGGGAAAGGCAAATGATAATTAGTCAAGTTTATTTTTTGCAGAAAACAACAGTGATAAAAATAATGGGAAGAAGAAAATGATTTAATTGTACTCCTATTGTATTCCTATTAGTTGTCTTCCTTACATTCTATTGGTCTCAGCACAACAGTAATGTTATCTTCATAAATTGTGTGTATGCTTCTTGCACAAAATCACAAGACCATGGACTTGTTACCATCATCAGTCTTGCACTATTGCCCTTTCACATCGGGAATATTTTCAGCGGGTAACAATTTTTTGTTTTCCCCTTCCCCACAAGAAGCATAACAATAATCTTTTCTCCAAGTTTTCCTCCCTCTTCATGGTTAGACCAGGGCTAAGGAATACAAGGGTAAAACTCCTTAGTAAATTATTTCTTATTCCTATAATTTTCCCACCAAAAATGAGTGAGCCACAAGCTTGCCAAAAACAAAAATATTTCTTTACCATATGTTGACACACTTCATTGAGATTTCTGATGACCAATACATCTTCCTCTGCAGAACACTGATTGAAGGCATTTTACCCAGGGATATCTCAACTCCTTTTAGCAAGCTAAAATTACTGTAGAGTTAACATGGATGTTTTTACAGAAGGATTTGCATTTCCTTACATTATACTTTTTGCCATGGGCCACATACAAATCACATGCACATCGCTTGACATCACATGTACATCACGTGACATTACATGTACATCACATGAGTATCCCATGGTTGTCCTTTTCTATGGCGAAAGGGTGTACTATATTTATCCCATGTGCATTATCCATTTTGGCAGGTGTTAATTTCCTTCCAATAAACCATTGCTTGTGGAAAGAAATGAAACCTTTACATGAATTTCAAGAATGCTGCTTTTTGCCAAATTATACACACCATTACAATGTCTATGGCAAAAGGAGATATTTCTTATCAAGTCAATTGTAACTAGAGAAGTATTTTAACCCGTTGGCATAATTTAATGCTACTTAATAGAATAGACTGCTTATTAATTGTGCATTTAAAATAAGTTGAGGGTATTTTCTTAGGATTGCACACCCCATTGCTTTCTCCTTTTTGGAAATGTTCCTGTCAAAATTTATAATTCACAAAGATTTAAGCATTATTTGCCTTTTTATTGGATTGAGACTCCACTTAAGATATCTCTCCTAACCATAATATATGCCAAACTACATTTACATTTGAGATGGGGAAAGTAAATCCTTGACCATTTGTCCTTTCCGTCTGTGTTGACATTCCCTGCAGTTCCCACGCATCTTCTCTTGATCTTCACATTATATTAAGATGGGTTGCCAGTCCTCGGTCTTGCTGTCCTTATCCCTCTGGTAGTTTTAAATCCTGATTGACAGATCTGATAAGTCACCATAATAAGCAAAAGATAATGGGTTATACCCTTTTTATTCCCTATTCTGACACAAAATACCTCCTAAAAATATTGTAGACAATAGAATATCTTCTCTTAATGGCATTGACCAATCGGCAGTCATATGCTTTTCTTTGTATTCTCGGCAGAGTTTTAGCAGATTCTCCATGTCATTTCCTCTGAGACTTATTAGTTCCGATGGCGAGTTTGACAAAAATGCTTGGATTATATTGTTGAATTCTTATCAAGTGTTTTATCGAACCATCAGCTCGTCCAACCGTGCATATTGTCAGGACAGCGTTCACGGTCGGTAGATACGGGCACGCAGCTTGCTCGTCGGTTTGTATTCAAGAATGGTCACATGCAAGATATCTTCTCATAGAATTTCATATAAGCATTGGGCAATTTACTTAAATCACAGTGGTGTCAGAGATCTCTTCTAGCATGCTGAGCAGACATAACAACTTCACGGCATTTTGGGATATGATATGCATTTAAACATTACTTACATTAACTGCTGTCAGTTCCTTAGTTGAGTGACTTCAACAATTTCCTCTAGTAAAGGCAGACTTTGTCTGCACTTCTACGTTAACATCAGTTTTGTATGTCTTCTGAGAAACCTTTTAAAATCCCAAGAAACCCGTCCAATATTTGAAGTCACCAAAAAACGGATCCCGGGAGATTATCTGAATCTGGATGGTTTCTTATTTGCTGTCAATAACCCTCTGTATGCTTAAATCAAGTTCAGTCGACAGATTTTGAAGTCTCAAAATTGTAAAGTCAAATTTATAAACCATATTTGTCACTAGCATGAAAATGCAATCATATCCCAGGTCAAAATTCCAGTTGATCAGAGTTGAACTCGTTTCAACTGGAACCAGTTGAAATCCAGTTGATCCCAGTTGGATATCCAGTTGAATTAGTTGATTCCGTGACGGAAAATGGAACAATTTTCAACTAGGTTTTTACTGACCAGTTGAACTCAGTTAAGACCAGTTACAAACAGTTAAAAACAGTTGAAACCAGTTAGTTCCGTCACGGGTAATTGTCACTGGGATCAACTGGAATTTTGACCTGGGATGGTCCAAACATGCCTAAGCTTTGTTGGACCTTGAGTTGACAGTGACATGACCAGGTTTTCCGGGTAATGGAGCCATGAAATGCGCCAAACTCTTCTCAAAATCGCAGCATTATACGCACACAAATAAAGGCAAGCAAGAATACAAAGATGTCTTAACGTCACTGTCAACTCAAGAACGAACTAAGTATTGTCTTACCCCTGGGCACTACCTGCCTATATCTTTCGGCATCTAAGCACTATTTTGATTGGTCACTTGGCAGGTAATATCATGTAATGAGCAAATCAGAGATACTGTAAGAATGTTAGTATGGATTACACAGAAATATAGAAGCTTAAAGAAGCACTATTTTGATTGGTTACTCAAAGGACTATCTCATGATGTGTATGTAATGAGCCAATCACACAGACTGTATCATAGGAGGTTTAAAGCACTATCAGTGATTTGAAAAATATTTGAAATTTGCAGGAATAGCTTCAAAGTGAAGGTAAGTCTGTAGGAATTCCTCATAAGTGACCTTTTCCAGCTGTAGAATGACAGAAAAGGAAGGAAACAACGGCGGTTCCAAGTAAGTTATTCTCCATTCAATTACGTGTTGAGTAAGTGTCCCAGTTCGCACAGTAATGACTAAATCTCCGATTCTGTCCTTATTAGGTGCTTCTGGTCTTTCATTGCAGGGCCTGTTGGATACCTGTACTTGTTGCATACATGACAAAAAAATCCTTGATTTTTTTTGATTGATTTTTTCGATTTGCTGCTTAGCAATTACTGATAGTGTCTTTAAGTCATTGGTTCCTGAGGTGCACCCAATTTGTGGTTAGCTTAAAATAATACTTTTAAATACTTATGTATGTGGTATCAATGACTCAATAAAATAAGTAGTGAAAATTTGAGCTTTTGTTTTTTCACAAGAGAGAATATAACCAAAATAAATGTGGATAAAAGCTAGCTAGTTGCTATCTAGTAATGGTTTCTTGGTACGTTCATGTGATGGGGCGAGCGGTGGTAATGAAGTTGAAGCACATGCATAGACTTTGTAAAATACAAGGGTGTGAATCAACTCGTTTTGGAGGATTTCCTCATTTTTGAAATTTTGGTGCCAAAATTTTGGCTTTTTCTTTGATTTTCAGCCTGTTTTTGGAATTTTTACTCCTTTTTTCCATTTTCCTTGTTTTTTGTCCATGGCCTCTCACACCCCTGAAAATACATTAAATAATTTGTTCATTTTGAGTTAACCTAGGTTGCTTATTTTATAAATCTTTAAAATAAGAATTCATTTTTCACCCTCATCATTAACTTGCCATGCATGACAAATTTACCTTGCTTTTTATAAAGCCATCGATTGATGACATTTACAATCTGCCCTGTGAAGTAAATTTGTCCGTCATTTGATAACAAAAGTAACACTTTATTTGGCCAAAATTATCCACCTTTCAGAGCGGCATTATTTGAATATATATGGAAATGGATATGCATTAGAAAGCTCACAGAAAGGCGACATACTATACAGACCATAGGCCTTAGAAAGAAATATTCTTTGCTCTAAGCTCATCCAGGATGACCCATAATCCCTTGGTGACAGTGAGATAGTGTCCTCTACCGCTCTAAGCAAAACAACTACAAATCAAAATTGTCACAGATGTGGTGTTTCTAGATTATTCTCGCTAGCTTTAATTGAAACAGCATCAATGTTTTGTAGTTTATGGGATTTTAAGGTGTGAAATACAATAAAGGTTTGATCTGGAAAAAGTGCTGTTTTGACTAATAAAGAGTTTTGACTTTGTTCGGAAACACTGAACGGAGAAAATTCCATTTGAACTCTAGCTGGAGGTCTTTGTACGTTTATGCCCCTTGTTGTGTAGAAACAATTATAACCTAAAGCTCTTGAAAGCCCTAGGGAAAAATGCACTTGATTGGATAGCAATAAAGGAAAGTCTCTGACTTGAGAAGTACTTTCTCAAAATAAAACATTTGCTAGTTCAATTTATTGTGTGCAGTGTTTTGTGGAAGTGTGATATTCAAATGGGTGAGATTTGCTCGGTAATCTTTGCCCTCTTCAGACGACCTTTTCTCTCCGCTTTTTGAGCTTTAGTGATGGCGATTGTGACAGTCGAGCCGGTTAAGTGCACTGATTTTGAAAGTCTAATATTTCCATCTTGCTTTTTGTACACTGGATTTGGTACTAGTACAACAAACATGAGTCTTGGATCATGTATATGATGAGTTTCTTAGGTCCTTGTTTTATTCCCTGGCGGGGTTGTCAATAGCAATTTCTCGCATGCTTTCAAAGCACCCCCTCTTTTTTTTTTTTTTTTTAAAGAAGTAAAGCTTTCAGAGTCTCTTTTTAGGAATAAATTTCTTCAAAAATTGTAATTTAATTGAAGGTCATTTCATTTTACTAAAAGTGAAATGGAATCGTGTAGCTTAGGAAATTCAGTAGAGTAACTTGGCCTGTTAAGCCAGTCAATTAAGTACATGTATTTTCACTCTATTTTGTGCACATGGAGAGTTGGGTAAGAGGTTTGTCTATTAGAACATCCCTAATTTTTAATACATTTATTCTTTTTTAGAAAATGCATGTGAAAATTGTAAATGGATTTGGATTTTACATTAAAAATGAATCCCTGAAAGGTTAATTTTGGCCAAATGGTTATGGCTCTTTGCCTATTGTGCATACTTGTGGCCTCTGGAATGGGCACTGGAGAAATTCACCCTCTCCCTCCTCTCCACAAAGGTGGTCGTCTTAAAGAAAAAAGAAGTTCCTATATATTTGGCATTCAGCTGACATCCTAGCTACCAAGAATTTGGAGGTTGGCGTGGATTAACTTGCTTGATGGAGCGAGAGTTGTGTTTATTAACATAAATAGCTTATCGTCGTGCTTATTGTATGTCACAGGGTGTAACCATTACCTTTTCCCAGTCTTTCCAAAATTTGACTACAGTGCTATATTATATGCCTACTTGATGCTGGATATTGAAGCTCTAGGATATGGTTTTATTGTTAGTTGAGAATCATACATGAGCTTTCACCGAACACACTGTTGGGTTAGTGTTGGAATGGCAATGATCGGAAATATTATTGAGGATAAGTTTTCATTTTGTTAATATATTTTGTGTGCATGTGAATGTAGGTGTATCTACAGCATCAAAAGCTGTTCTTTGATAATTTACCATGTTATCCCTTCTACAAAGAGTATTCAATAAGTATTCAAAAAATGTTGATGAATACTAAGGACTACAACTTTATCTCCGATTGGCTCGTTGCATGATGTACCCCTCTTAGAAACCAATCAAAATAGACCTCTGATATATCAGTATGGAAGTTTCTCTTACCATATCTCTGATTGGTTATTCATAAAGTCAAATACTGAAATTAGCCAATCATATCATCTGGTATTACTCATAGGGATTGGACTGCTATATTATATGCCTACTTGATGCTGGTCAGGCTACATAGGTAGGTCATGGTTTCGATTATTGCAACAACCAAGTCCAATGCGAAACAGACGTGATTTACCAGGTCTCCCTTGGGTGATGGATAAAAAAGCAAGCACTAACAAACATGCGAAGTGCGATTGTAGAATCCGTGAAAGCAAACTGCCCAGCCAATTTGTATCATGTCATATAACAATTTAAATACCTTGGTTCAAACAGCCTTGAAGGCATTGTATGTCCCCACCTTACATTGCAATTTAAATCTTTTACAAGAAGGACAAAATGAAACTCTCGGACTCGTAAAGACTCGCTCAAGCAAATCACCGCAAAAGGTGTATTGTATACCTGGCTGCTGGAAATTTTTGAGGTGGGTGTTCATTTCACAGGGAAATGAAAGATTAGGTAGCAAATTTTAAAATTACTAAAAACAATACAGAATTCATTTTAGGCAAGTGTTAAATTATGAAATAATTTCTTGTACAAAAAAAGCAGAAAAAATGTCTTTGTAGCTTCAAATTTTTCATTGCGAAAATAAGTTTGCGCTGAGAAAATGGCTCACATTGAATTACGTCTTCACTGCCAAATATTCCTCACAACCTTAGCTGCAGGCTTTTTTATTTCATGTGCTCCGCTGGACAGGAATTCTATACATCGTTTTTATGGGCAGGTGACAATTGACAAAAACTTTGACAAAACGCTTTGTACATCCTTGTCGGAGCCGCGACTACTTAAATAAGAGCCGTGCACCGCTAGTAAGCTTTTTCCTCTGTTTGTGACAATTACCCAATTCAATAAGGGGGTATTTTATTGCGTGACGGTGATTTGATAATAATGAAAGAAATTATTAATGTTGTAATTTAATTTTGGTCCTGTTATGTACAGGCATCTGGTAAAATGTTTTGTAATTTGATTTAAACCCGATGACTTGTATCTTATACTCAAGTACCCAAAATGCATTTCTCTCTACATGTAAAATGTGAAATTGAAGAGGATTAGATATCCATTAGAGCTTAAGAATTCTACAGGGATTATGGGATTAGTTTGCAGCAATTCTCCTCTTAGATAAGACTAAAATTTGTGTCTGTGCATGCGTTATCAGATTTTCAGTTGCAGATTTTTACTGTATGGCTCATAGTAGTCATATGTATTGTAACATGCACTTCATTTGCTTACTCAAGCTCTATTTTTTGTGCTACATAACATTTCTGCCCTTTTTAAGGTTCCAGTTCCGACACATACTAGAAACACATTCGGACAATTCTACACTGGTGTGCAATGATACCTAGTAAGAAGAAAAGTAAAAAGTAAAGATATCGACCAAAATATATTTTAACTTAAATTTTTGGAAATCTCACATTTTTTGGCAAGGATTTGGGAAAATAATCAAGTTTGTAGATAAAAAGGCTGTTTCTACTTTAGCCATTTAAATACTCCTGGGCTGGAAGGGAGAAGGGAAAAAAGAGCAACTACCCCGACAAGGCTGATCTCTTTAAGAAAAGAGTGGCCTCCCTCTGGTAGATGGAGTTAAGCTGTCTTTATCAGGTGTCCTCGCATTTAATTCATCAGAGTAGCCAAGACGATATCCTGTGACCAGATAAAATGGGGGAACCACGGCAACTTGATGAAGCGAGAAACGAAATCGGCATGATCTTGGCCCGCTCTTGTACATCAACCCTGTGCCGCTGTTAGTGCCATACAAGATTCTTATCTAATATGCACACCATAGCTGAGCCAAGTGGCACCTCTGCCCCAATCATGCGCTGAATCTCAAGTCCCCTTTGACCATATCGCCCGAAAGCGTCACTTACGCTAAAGCCACATTATGGCATTCACACCTTTCTGTGTCTTCCGTAGTGCCACATACTTTGCGCATGGAATGACTTTTCCCCTGTTTATTTCCTGTGCATTTGGAATTGATAGCAGATTTTTTGCTACGCAAAAGCAGTGTGTTGTGTTCGACATTGTTATGAAATTGTGACTGTGTTGGGACCCCCTCATGGTGTGCTAGTTGGCTTGAATGCTGAATTTTGTTATTGGAGACTAAAATGCTCATTTGAATGCCAATATCTAGCACTTTGGATGTAGTGTCTTTTAAAAGCATGCATGTCAGGAATAGTTTAGAGGGAAAATAACTGAATGCATACCTTGAAACCTAATAAACATATTGGTGAATTCTCCTTGACCAAATCCCAGGGCCCTAAGGGAGGGGTCATTATTTACGCCAGGGGGAATGGAGGATTTGAGGGGGGACCCGAAAATTTTTTGTAAGAGGGGGAACGTGAAATTTTTCATCAACGCGAGAGGGGGGAACATGAACTTTTAAATGGGAAAATCAGCATGATCAAGGGGAACGTGAAATTTTTGAACGGAAGCGAGGGGTGGAACGCGAACATTTTTGCCGAAAAAAAGTTGAAATCCTCCATTCCCCCCTGGCATAAATAATGACCGCTCCCTAACTACAAATCTGAATTGATTTGATTTTATTCTTGGTTCAAACTTAAAATAAATAAGAATATTTAGCCTCTCATTGCAATTCCATTTTTCCAAACAGATTGCCACATAATAGGTGCGTCGAATTTAACAATTTTGCTCTTGGATGTGACCAAAATTCATTTATGCATGCATCATCAGATTTTCAGTTGCAGATTTTGAGCATTATGGCTTATAGTAGTCATAGGTTTAACACACAATTAGAGTATAGTTACTGGGGCTTTCAATTTTTATGCTACATAAAATTTCTGAACTAGTAAACTAGGGCAAATTTAACAATGCATGAAAATCATTTGAAGTATAGATCTATGTGAAGAAATACAAATTTAGCCAATTAAAAAGCAAAATTAAGCTTTAAATCAACCAAACTGAAAAAAATGCAATAAAATGGAGTCATTCCCACAACCGAGTTCCAATAGTATATTTTTTGTGTCCTATATCATTGACTTGTGCAATTCTACAATATCTACACATAGTAATTTTGATACAAATTATTATCTTTTGACTTAACCTATACTAAAGTGCTGAAAAACATTGCACACAATGTTAAAGCAGCCCATAGTGTACTGAACACTAGAGGTTTTGAGGGGTATGTTACACTATTGGATGTATGTCTATTTTCACTTCTTTGGTTTAATCATTAGTCTGACCCTAACCCCTAACTCTAAGCCCGAAATTGACAGCATATCAAAATATGACATTATGGAGTGTTATGCTTTTAGTAAAGAACTTGCAGCATATGAACATCAGGTTAAAATGAATTTTACTGTATTTTCTCAAAAATTGAGGTTTCAGGTTATAGACTTGGTAGCTAGCAGTACCTGTTTGATCCAAAGTGTGTATTGAATCCATCCCACAATGCACCAGTTTTGGGCAATTTCACTTCAATAAGGTCATGTGATCTCACTAAAATTCTGAATACATGAAACCCTGACTTTTTCACTCATTTTAGCCCACAAAGCGCTAGTATACTCAGGGCATTTTTATTGTCATGATCATGAAATGTTTTGTGGTCCTTAAACTTAAGTACTTGATCCCTAAGCACTGACGTGTTTTAGTACAGCACAGTATAGGCACATTGCAATGCATTATGGGATTGGTTCAAAACACCCTGTGCCTTTTTAAATCAGTCCTCCACAAAGGGTGTGTGGATTTCAAATGTATGCTATCTCATTAGAAATACTTACTCTTCCTGTGGAAGGCTTTACCTAAATCTTGTACAGAGGGAGTGCATATTTCTAATAGAATAGCTCTAACTAATCAGAAGATCCACAGAATTTGCCATTCTCCCCAAATGGCTCCCCAAATGGCCCAAATTATGTTGACCGAGAGAATTTGTCTTTGTGGAGACACTGTGCCTAAAGCAGCGTACGCGGAGAGCTTGGCAAATAAGGCCAATGCGTCCGGAAATGTGCAAATATGGCGATGTTGCCATTACAAGTAACTGAGTTTGGTTGTCAATATTTGACAGTCAATGTATGTGTGTTGTGAGTAATGGTCAAAGTCATGGGATACGATGAAATCCAGGCGGAATTTTAAACAGCGCAGATTCAAACATGTAGTTCTTAGCAGACGACAGGTCTGTTGTTTTATACATGTTACTCAATATCTCGTTTACTCTGGTTGTGTTTAGTCACAAAGCAAGTATAGGGTGAGTCAGAAAAATAAGATAAGAAGGAAATGGTTTTCATTGCTTTAGTGCAAGGCAATTGGCCTTTTATGGATTACTTCCATACCATCCAAGCCAGCCATACTGTATTACCTTTTAATTTTCTATCATTTCTTATGTAATGAACATGTTTTATTGGTGTCTTGTGTTGTAACATATTTGAGAATGTGAAATATGAACTATCCTCATGTTTTGAGGAACTTATCTAACCTTCCCCTTTGCATCATGCATATAGACTTGGGTCCCCTGATGGGGTTTGAGTTATACAGAGCTACTTTTGCTAGGAACAGGAATTCTAATCCTGTATAAGCCATTATTTTCACTTAAAAATATGTAATTTGCAAATTTACAAACAAATTAATTGCACCCATTTTCGTATATTTGTATTCTCATTTCCATATTGATTTTTTTAAATTGGCAAAAATAAAACAGTGAAAAGTGTAGATTGCTTTTTTCATGAATTTGATGCGAATAAAAAAAACAGGGGGAACCATAGTACCACACTGCATGTTTGGGATTCTGTCAACATTTTGTGCTCCCAGACTACTATTATGGAATAAAGCAATTTCAGACTTCAATTTAAAAGTGTGTCCCAACAGGTAGTTAAAGCATTGCACTATATATTGAAATCTCTGTCCAATAGATGGGGGATCAGGGATGGGTATAGGGAAAATGGCCTGGAAAAATGACCCTTTAGGCAAAGATGTTTATTGGTCTACTCTGTGGTGAGTTATGACCAGAACTCCCTCACCCTGGATGGAATCACAAATAAGTAAACTACATCCTTGCAAACTCCATGTATTTTATAAGGTAAATTTATCCAACGTTATTGGGGATAAGGGATGATTTCAGCCACAGAAACAAATGTTTGACAATGTACAGCCAATCTCAGTATTTCAAATATACATAAATATGACAAGTTTGGCCAGGCTATTAGGTATGCAGTAATTGTATCTCATACCGTAACCCTAGGGATGCATTGAAGTAGTGTCCAGTCACTCGTATGAGCAGGTATGATAAACAGATAATGTCTTCCAATCATGCTTTGCTCTATATGTGCCCTGCAGATGCCATGAATTTAAAATTTTTTCAAAAATGTCAATATTGTGCATTATGTTGATCATATTTGGATTGGGCATGAAACATGCATTCCAATGAGTCCAAACAAGCCTAGTCTTTGGTCAGTGGTTTTGAGATGGCTTCCCGAATAATGCGTGGTTGTTGGGGAAGCCATCTTGAAAAAAACACTGACTTATGTGAACTAACCTTACAGAATCTACAAGGATATAAATGGTTAAGGCAATTTTTGACCTTCAGAAATTTTGTGTACAAACCACAAAAATTGAAATCCAAAATGTTTTGTTGAACTTGGATGGTTTAATTCTTCATAAAAACACAAAGTGATATGCATCTCAAAAAGGAACAATTTTTTCCCTCCCTCCCCCAGACTTTATTTGATGTGACCCAATGCATGAAACAATATTAAGCTATCATATGATCTGTGAAGCACTCTGAGATACATTTAATACCTACAGCAGAGAATAGCACATAATTGCAGTTTAAGGGTGTATATTTTGATGAACAATTTACAATATAAAGATTTTTTTTTGTTTTTATTAGGCAAAAAAGTAACACAATCAAGAAAGAGATTAATTTGACAGGAAAACTTGTTAATGGAGTTGGTTTGTTCAAAATTGAAGTTTGGGGCTACAATTTGCCACAACTGCACTATCCATTTTGAGCGATTTTTGTTCTGTTGCCTGATGGGTAATCCATCTTAAGGGGTATCTTGGGTCGGGCATGCATGCAAAGCCAAATCAGAGTTCCCTTTACCTTTCGGGAATGGCAACACAAATACGCACGCATATCTCTTGAAATCGGCTTTTTTTGGGCCAAGTTTCAGCTCGGCAACATCAAAATCCAGCACATTAATCAAAGTTTCTCTCTACCAGTAAGTGGCCCTGATGTATTTCACAGCCTGATATAGATTGATTCCACTCCATTTTTAGGCCCAAATTGGCTGCACGAGTCGCTGAGTTTATTTGCAGCTTGCCACATTCGTCTTGTTTCTCTCATTGATTTTTCTCTGTTTGGTTTACCTCAAGGCTGATGGCGGCTATTTATAATGGTAAAAAATTAACCCTTTAGTTTTGATCAGACTTTAATTTTTGGTCCAAATCATGCATTTCCATGACCATGGAATTGGCATGAAAATTGCATTGAAATGAGTCCAAACAAGCCTAGTCTTAGGTCAGTGATTTTGGGGATGACTTATCAAATGACTGTCATTTGATAATGATAAGCCATCTCAAAAAACATTGACTTTCGTAAAATATAGCATATACAGAATCTACCAGTATGGAGAGGGTTTGAGCAGCGAGGGAATGCTGCGTCATAATTTTTAAAAAAAATTGAGAAAGATGAATACTTCAGTGATTCACTGAAAGCCGGAACATGAAATTTCTGGGGGATTTGGCATAATAGTTAAATCTTATTGCAATTCTGTTCAAAACTGAATTTCCAAATTGTTCTTAAACGGTCCTGTTACCCTGCAGTAGCTGATATGGCTCAGTGTGGTGAAAGGTTGGAATTTTTATTCCAAAAATGTACTCTGAAAAATCAATAAAATACAGCAAGTATATAGAATACCTTTTAATTTGACTGGCTTTTAAGCCAGATCTAATTGACTATAGAAAACACGACCTAGGCACAGGACTGATTGCCGGTCATTTCAACACCGATCTCCAGTGACAATGACTTATGACTGGGCAGTTTTATCTCCGGGGCATTTATCCTCATTTGAGCACATTTTGCCTAATGATTCATGTGGTAAATGGAAAGGCCATGCAAACCCATTCATGCCGTACAAAACAAGATAGATGGGTGAATGCATTCCCAGGGCTATCGGAGGAAACATGAACAGTACTGTGAATCATTAGAAAGAATTCACTGCTTTTTGAAATGACCATTTGGGGTCAGAATTTGGAGCGTTTTCTAAATTTGGTGACAAAAAATTGGAGGGGGCATCAAGTGGGAGTATAAAGAAATCATAGGTTATTATCATTTGATTTCATTCTTGCACGGGAGTGACCAGATCAAGGGTTTAGTGCAAGAAGGCCCCCATCAGCAATAGCTGCCATTTGTCAGTGGTGTTCTTATTAAGTATTTAGACCTGCCAAATCTAACACCTGGCAGCTATTGCAGATTGTGCCTTTTTGCCCTAAACCCTAAAAATAGGCATTTCTTTTTCAGCCAAGTCATTATTAATTAATGTTAACCCTTTTCAACTCTAGGAGATTCTGATTTGGATATAACTCAAGTCAGTTGCTTTAAAACAATGATCTAAAACTACGCTTGTTTGGACCGGTTGGCATTTTCATGCTGAAAAGCCATAAATTTGACATTTTTAAACAAAAAATTGAAGAAAAAAAATGAACTGAGGAACTATAATTTGTCATGTGAATGCAAAAGGTCAAAAGTACAATAGCTGCCACTTGAAATCCTCATCAAACATACAATGGTTTAAGGCAAAGAGGCCCCATCTGGAATAGCTGCCAGGTGTTAGATTTGGCAGGCATAACACTTAATAAGAACACAACTGACAAATGGCAGCTATTGCAGATGGGGGCCTTCTAGCAGTAAACCATTGATACTATTAAAGACACTATCAGTGATTTATCCGAAAGAGTGAAAATGTTTGAAATTTGCAGAAATAGCTTAAAAGTGAAGAATAAGCCTGTAAAATTCTCTTATGATACCTTTTCCAACTGAAGAATTGACCGAAAACGAAGAAAACAGTAGTTTTCAAAGATACGAATCTCCATTCAATTACGTGTGGTAGTAAGTGTCCGAACGGACACTTATGACTAAAACATCCGATTTTGTTCTTGTTAGGTCGCTTT
Organism: Ophioderma brevispina; assembly: GCA_023653785.1. Lineage (NCBI taxonomy): Eukaryota > Metazoa > Echinodermata > Ophiuroidea > Amphilepidida > Ophiodermatidae > Ophioderma > Ophioderma brevispina. Next base: position 29,822 of record JAMKCH010016016.1, read on the forward strand.
TGGTCGTATCATTTGCAGGGTATGTTAGGATACCTATACTTGTTACAGACATGCAAAAATCTGATTTTTGATGATTTTTTTCGATTTTCTGATTTAGCAAATCACTGATAGTGCCTTTAAGCTAACTCATCCATGAGGAATTTTCTCACCTATTGCATAACATTTTCAGAGTATGTTGAAAGAAAAAGCCCACTCATGAAGGACTAAGCCTGGTTTAAACCCAGGTCTAAAGTTAGTCTCCATTCCAGAATACCAACCATTGTTTCTACTGACAAAATGTAAAACAACAACCACAATAAGTCTTGTGTTGGACAAGTAATAAATGTTGTCTATATTTAGAGTTTGTCATTTTTGCATTGTGCAAAGGAGTTACTCATTTTTATTATTAAATACGCAGCAAAATGCAATGTTTGATGCCTGGCTTTCCAGAAAGGACAAAAATACATAGGCCTAACAGTCAAATAAAGTACTGAAAATGAATTTGACATTGCATTGGTAGAGTCAGTATTGCTTAAAATACATCTTTTTATAACTTCCTAAATGACTGTGGTATCTCAAAAACCAATAATACCATTGACCTTACTGTAGACTCAAATCAATTTTTTTATGCCGATTCTTAATGTGGTCTTAAAATTGCATGATTTTGAATTTTTTTTGACAAAAAAAGATCGGTAAATGACCATAAAGACTGCAGGTCCTTCAAATTGTTAAAAACCATCAAAGTCAGCTGACCAGTAGTGTGACCTCGTAGACATAAGTGTAATCTAGATCCTTTAATAATGTCGGCAGGAAGAAAACGATACAAAAATTGTCTTCATATCATAAATTCTACACTCACGCACGACCTTCTTCGACTAGTAGTTATAATATCTGCGAGCCCAAAAGCAGTACATTATCAAATTAATGGCGCGTTTACTCTGCTTTTAATGAATGTGATGTGCAATAAAATACTTTGCCGGTATTGCTGCAATGTAAAGTAGCCAAAGATCAATTCATAACTGTCATTAAAAGGAGTGCATTTACACCGCAGGCGACAGTCGCTAGTTGTGCCTGCACAAATAGAGAGGAAAGGCTGCATTTTCATATTTTCGAGCATTTTAAAGGAGCAGTGGATGTTGTAATTGTTGGGAATGTTTTGTCATTTTTTCCAAAATATCAATGTGGGGCCTGAAAAAGTATACATTTTTAGAAAGCAAATAATTTAAGGAATCTACAAATGGTGATAGTTTTGTTAAAGGTTCTTTTTTTAAAGAAAATCGTAAAAAAATTGCAATATTTCACAATTTTTGTTCACATTTATTCCTTGAACTTCATAAAGGACCATTCTAATTAGAGGATTTTTTCATATATATGGAGGCAAATATTTGATTGGTTCTCATTTTTTAAAATATTAAAGTAAATCTTGATATATGCTTAGAAATCTATTTAGTATTGATATTAAAGGTGGCTTTATGTAATGATACTTACAGATTTCTTGGCGTAAATTAGGAACTGTTGGAGAGGCACAAAATGGGGGTCTTAAGAGCCGCACATTCCCATACCACTTCCCTATGTCAGGGCCCCCCTGGGGGACAGTGGCGTAGTCAGCTTTTTTTTTTCAGGGGGGGGGGGTCAAAGGGGCCACATTTTTTTTTGGGGGGCAAGCATATATTAAAATTTGTTAGTATAGTATATGGCCTATGTAAATCACTAATTTTTTCAGGGGGCAAGATTCCCCACAGGGGGCAGCTGCCCCCCACCCCCCTCTGGCTACCCCACTGCTGGGGGACCATATGAGGGGACCATCTGATCTGGGAGCAGTGCCCAGTGGGTTAAATTGAAAATCTGTAATTGTGCCTCTTTAAAGCAATGCTTTAAAGACATTCAACAGAACTGGCCAAAATATTTTTAAATGTCATTTTTTTTAAAATAAATTTTCTTTTAAAGAGCAATTCCATCCATTTGAAATAGAAGACAAACCACAATGAAAGCGAAGAGTCTGCAAAGTACCCTTAAACTCGCCATCAATCATATAGGCTACTGACATGCCCAGTCACAATATTGGAGATGGAAGTTGCATGACATGAGAAGAGGGACTTGATTCTCATCAAGTCTACAACTGCAGGCAAGATTTGAGCAAAATGTTAATTTGAATAAATCTTGAATTGAGACTAGTCGGAGGAATTCTCACATGACAGGGTTTTTGTTGTTAAATGTCAATGCCTTGGCATTACGTACTAAAGTAGCATGGAAAAGTATGTTTTGAGGTAATGATGTATCCGGTGTTAAAAAAATCTTTTCTTTTTTCCTTCTAGACATTTTGCAATTCAAACAGTATGGGCAGACACTTAATTATACTAGCCTTTTTTATTTTAAATTGGGATATAAAGCTAACAGGAATTTTGCTAAAGGTATACAGGGATATGCTGCTCCAGTGGGTCATATTTTTCATTTTCCATGAGCAATGTTAAGGCAGGGGTCCCATTTTCCCTCCAATCTGCCTCAAAACAGTTAAAGTCATTTCAATTTTTCTGAGCTCATGCATGAGTTCAGAAAAATGTTCCCAAAAAAAGGGGTATATTTTTTATATTTCAAGCAAAATCCTAAGAAATGGGCACCCTTTTCTACTAAATGACCCTTAAAAATAAGGTAAGGGTTTAGTCTTCAGCCACACATCCCCGACCAAACCAAATTAGAGTACCGTTAGGGTACGTTAGGGGTTAACTTAAGGGTCTAGATATTAGGGTCAGATATTAGGTTTAAGATTAGAGTTGCATATTTTATGATTGCATAAAGGTATAGACCAAAATTTTGACAAAGTTCAAAAGTGTGTTCCTATCACTAAAGCAAAGGGGGTGTCAATATTATGGAATAGTACATTAAGTAGTAATTTAAAATATGAATAAACACAAATAGCTCAATATTGCTTAAAATGTTGAAAATCTGTAAATCCAATGATATTTGAGGTCAGAGGTCATAATGAGCCAGTTATTTTAGTAGTTTAATATTTTCTATGTATTTTCATGCAATATGAGTGTTTGTAACAAGAAACCATTGTCAACAGGAAATTAAAGGTTTTCTATTTTCTTGGATAACATTGTCAAATTCCCCTATATTGAAGGCATAAATAAGCCATGTGGCATTTTTCTGTCTTGTTTAGATTGTCGACTGAGGAGGGTATTTAATTACGTTGAAATCCTTTTGTAAAAAAGCCACATCAAAAAGGTGCATATTTTCAGTAAATAACTTGTGAGATACACCATTTGTTCTGTTAGGGCTGACATGTGATACCCATGTACTACCCATGAAGTGCCCATGTGATCTAAGTAAAGGCTATAGCAAATGATGTACCCATTTAATATGTTAGGGCTTGCATGTGATGCCCATGTGGAAGCCACATGGTTACCAAGAGGTACACATGTGGCATACATGACAAAAGGTATATTATTAAATGTGAGATGCACCATTTTGTCACCTTAAGACAGATAATCATTTGAAGAATATAGGACAGATCATATAGCTTCTGTTTTGTGATCTTTGTTGTAATTTAGTGGGAGGCAATTTTAGTTAAGGATTTTACAAAATGAACTGTATAAATGTAGAAGTAGATAACGGAGTAATACATGAAACATTGTATAATGTATTGTATTTGAATGGATTATTCATGCACAACATAAAAATTCAAAATGCATTTGATGTAGTCAGTTGCAAATCACATGTGACGGGAATCTGTCAGAACTTCAAATAAAGAAGGGCAGGTCAAAATACAGTAATGCATCCAAGATAAAAACCAAGAAAGAAAGATCAATTCACTTGATGCATGGACTCTACTATATCTTGTACCTAAAAACGGGGAACTGAAAGTAAAGAAGCGATTATTCATGATTTGCGTGATAGATTGGAAATGCACAACGGCATTGCGTGGAGATCCAGAGTCCGCTAATCAGATAAAACAAAAGAATCAACTGTCTCGAGGATGGCCACTGAAGGAACCACTGGGGCCCTCCTGGTTTGAATCACTTATGAATATTCATGAGGCTTGTGTCAAATGATTCATAGTGTAGCGGAGGTCACACTAGGATTTTAGATTGGCTTCCATGTTTAATTTCAAAATAGTATTGGGGTTTTGAGTATTAACAGATGGGAAAAGATTGAAGCATTTTTTTTGTGATAACAGGAAAAGGTGGGATTTCAGTTGTTTGAAACCAGGTCAATCCAAAAGAAATTGATAATTTTTGCTATGTTCCACTCAAGTGCTTAATATTTATTAATACCACTAGTCAACCTGTCTTGGGGAAATGTGTTTTGTTCCTGTCTGATTTGATTTGCACATATTGGTTGCATCGACTCCATTGGTGCATTTTAGACATGGATTCACAATTCGCAAATAGCGACCAATGATCCCTTGACAACCAAATCGTGCCGTTTAGGTCTGGCAAGCTTTGGCGAAGTTCCGTGACTCTATGAATGTAATCTGGGTCAGGCTAATCCCCAGCCCAGAGTAGCGAGGCGATCTTTCATGTTTAAATCATTCATACAGGATTATCTGTGTGTAAAGAGTGGAGAAATGGGAATCTCTAAGGCTTTGGCCTCTTGTTCTTGTATAAGGAGGCTAGATATTTCCTTCATTAAATATGCATCTTTGTCTGTAACTACTGGTTTCTCTCAAATCTGCCGTTTAAAGAGAGACTTGGTACGGTTTTAGACTGGGTATTTCTGACGTTTTGTCAAACGCGTAAACAATATTCATGACAGGTCGGCGTTATAATCTCATCTCTTAGGACAGAGCTCTATGACCTAAATCTGGCATTTAAAACCCAACCAACGGGTCAGTTTACTGTCTGAAAGATCTTCTTTACACTGTACCATCAGACAAGCTCAGACAGTATGCTATACAAGATTGCATAAACATTGAGAATATGTTGCTGTAGTCTATTCACCATTTGTATGGTACTTCATTTGTAGGTAGAGCCTCAAACTTGCATTGAAATAAATATGGGTGTTACACAACAATGCATTCACTTCAAGTTGGTTGCATTGTCATGTGGTTTTGGGTAGAGAGAAACTTGGTGTTATGATTCCAATCCATATGACTTTGCAGTTTGAGACTCTCCGCACAAATGATGAAATGGTGGAAAGAGCTAATAGCTCTGCCCTTATGAAAATAACTTGCATTTTGGCATGCATGTGACATGCATTTTGGCATGCATGTGACATGCATTTTGGCATGCGTGTGACATGCATTTTGGCATGCGTGTGACATGCATTTTGGCATGCGTGTGACATGCATTTTGGCATGCGTGTGACATGCATTTTGGCATGCGTGTGACATGCTTTACCAGTGCTAGTACAGGAATGGGCATGATGGGATGTTTAAAACAATTGTTTTGTCAACCAATTTTTTTTATCCCAATGTACCCTGCAGCTGATAAGTCAATCAGAGATCAATATTTGTCTTTTTTATACAAAATTACTAAATTAAGCATTTTTATGAACATATTTGGAATTGGCATGCAAAATGCTTTCAAATAAGTCTAAACAAGCCTAGTCTTAGGTTAGTGGTTTTGAAATGGCTTCTTAGATGATTGCAGGTCATTTGGGAAGCCATCTAAAATGACTTGGGTGTTATAACCTATACAGAATCTACAGATACATTCTTACCTTTTTTAAAGCCATTCCTGCAAATAACAAATATTGTCATTCTCTAGGGTGGATCACTGATAGTGTCTGTAACTGCTCTGTAGCTAAGCTTTTCCCTAACATCTTAGGCCTATACCCAATACCCATATTATAAAAATTGTCCCTTTCCAATTTTGAAAAAAAAAGAAAGACATTCAAATTTTATTGTGGATAATTAGGCTTTGAATGTGCATATTTTATACTGATTTTGATTTGTTGCTGAAATGGCAATAAATGCAATGGACAATTTGACTGCATGCATATTTCATAGAAGTCTCCAATTATTATCCACCTCATGGCTATATATATGCGCACACAGTGCGTGTGAAGGCTATGGTGCTCTAACTGCCAACAATAGATTCAAATAGCGTCGACTCTTCACTATTAATCACTTTTCTGGCAGTTTTCTAGCAATTTGGTAATGGCTGTCTTATAATGGGTCGCTTTCTATTTTCATAAAACTAGCCAGCATAGAACGACTCCATTCAGATATTACACTCTATGGTGATTAAAATCTGGATGGATGTATGTGTGGTCGTTTTCTGCACTGAGATTGTTTATACACTGGTTTAATTTTAATGAAAAGATGAAAGTATTTTTTAAATGATGCCAAAATGGGAGATGTTCCATACCATATTTCAGCATTGCAATGATTATGGCATGGTAAGAAACTTCCTGTGACACAAATTGTTTATGAATTTAAAGCAATAATTTGTGAATGCATACCTCCAGCAACATTCATATTTTTTTGCTGAATTTTGCAAATGGATACAAAAAAAATAAGTACACTTTCTCCAGTGAAGAAGTAAACATGGTCTCCTGGAAACTTGTTTGTGTTATTAAACCTAAAATTAACATGCTTGACTGTGTTGCCCTTCCTGTCTATGGTAGAGAGCGAAATCATTAATGTTTAAATGTTCTGTAAACATTTGTAAATGTATATTCATGCCAAAATAGCATCTTCTACAGTATCTCAACTTGCATCCATTTATCTTTTAATACACTTAAGTCATCTAATCGTCTCATACCATAATAAATGTATTTTGTTGACATTTTATTTTCATTGAAGGAAAAACATGTTGTAAATGTTATTGTTATGTTGGTCTTGTTGATTGGGAACGGTGGCGCCGTTTGGAGGATGGAAAAGTTTATTCTCAATTTACATTCTCCAGTGCTCTCTGCGTGTATAATTTATGACCTTGGTAAAATTATAGATGGTCTAATTTTGCAGATCCTAAAGGTGCATTAAGCATTTGAAAACAAACCAATGCGTTTCTTATTACTCATAGAGTGAACTTATCATTCTTTAATTGTAGAATACCTCAGTGAAGACTGAAATAGCTCTTAAATTCACTCTTTGAAATCATGCATGTATAGTAAAATTTGCTTTTATTTCAAAATTTTGCATTTAGGAAAAGGGAAGACAGAAAGTCTTTTATATTATGCTCTATAAATCTTGATTTTGAAAATGAATCGAGGCTTACTCAGTTTATCATTCTTTTAACAGGAAAAATTGAGTCCAGTTAACAGTATTTTAAGACAGTTGGGGTTTGTAACGTTAAATAATAAGCTTGTTTGAATTTTTATTGTCCCCTCTATAAATATTTTAATAAAATTCACCCACTACAAAATGTTTTTAATAAATAACAATAATAAAGGCGATCCAAAGATACTAGGGAGCTATTCTTTTTGATATCCATACTCTGTCTGGTAGACTTGACCCAAGTCTTCCAGAGTGGGTGTGTATAGCAAAGGAAGTTAGTGAGTTTATTTGGAACTTATACTCCCTCTATTGAAGACTTATTGAATGAGATCTTCCACAGAGGGGGATTTGAATTAGTGTACTAACCCAATATGAAACTCATCCTATGAAAAGAAGACTTTATCTAAGTCTTCTCCTTGGGTGGTGCACATTTCAAGGAGAAAAGAGAAATCTAAGCACTTGATTATTACGATTGTAGGGAATGGCTACGTGCTGTGGGTGCCAGTGGACTTTATCAGTGTTTAATAGTCTCAATGTTTAGTGCACAGTTCATTGACCTAAGTACACCATTATACTACAAAATTGACCTTAGTTATGGTGCATAATAGTCAGAGTACTGGAGTTCAGTTTATGAGTGAATATATTCTCGGAACTACTGAACTGTGTATTGCAATATTGATAATAGTGCACGGTGATAAAACATGGAGTTGTCTTGATTATCATCTTGATAAAATGTCAGCTCTTGCATACATGTCACATTGTCACAATTTTGGCAACTCATTTTCCCCCGTGGTGAATTAAAGTATCAGCTTGATAGCACCTCAAAATGACATAAGGGAGAATGTGGGTGTTTGAGATGGATGTCAAATTCTGCACCCCATGCATTCAGGATTAGCTTCCTGCTCTATAATATTAGCAGATGCTCTGGGTTGGCGATGCAGTCAAACTTCCTGACAACTGCCATTTCAAGTTTGTCTTGAATTGTTACTTTCTTCAAAATGTATCATTCTACTTAAAGACACTATCAGTGATTTATCCGAAATAGTTAAGATATTTGAAAATGGCAGGATTAGCTTAAAAGTGAAGGATAAATCTGTAGAATAATCTTAAGTTACTTTTTCCAACTCAAGAATTGACAGAAAAGGAAGAAAACGGCTGTGTTCCAAGATATGAATCTCCATTCGGTTATGTTATAGTAAGTGTCCGTACGGACAGTAATGACTAAAATTTCCAATTTTGTCCTTATTAGGTTGCTTATCATTTGCAGGGTATGTTAGAATACCGGTACTTGTTACAGACATGCAAAAATCTGATTTGATTTTTTTCGATTTCCCGACTTGGCAAATCACTGATAGTGCCTTTAAATAGCCAGACTTGAAGTATACTCCTGTGCACCTCCCATTAGTGCAATGTAGTAGGCCCGTAAATATTAGATGTACAACTTGCCTTACTAACACGTCTGTTTCCCCATGTTGATTTCTGTACAATATTTACTGAAATACATGAGAACTACCCACACTGAGACAACAAATGAAAACATTCCTTACCAAGTCAACAGAGGGGCAATCTACTCGGATCGCAGATCCAGATCCGATGCGCATCACCGAGATCCAGATCCAGATCATGGGAGACCGCTTAACAACTCTACACGGCGCAGTGAGTTGGAAAGTACAGCGCCCTTTCGAAGCGTAAAGTGTACAAATGCTACGCGTAACCTTGGTGATCGAGAAATACTTTACGCGTAACCTAAAAGTACGCGCTTAAAGTGCAGTGACACTAACCAAGCGTGTACACACCATGTACGCATTGCAGATCTGAATCAAGTTTGGCCGTTGCCCGTGTAGACGCAAACTGGATATGAGATCTGGATCCGATCTGGATCTGCGCTGCCGTGTAGATTGCCCCAGAGATACAAAAGTATTTTTTTTGTACAGGAGTATATTTAGGCTTTATTTTGCATCCCTGACATGGACCACAAATTTTACCATTGAGATCTTTGTTCCCTGAAGTAAAATATTATTTTTCTTTTTGGTTATTTCAGATGAATCGACCGATGCAGGTGAAACCAGCAGACAGTGAAAGCAGGGGAGGTAAGAACAATGAGTAGACTTGGACTTTCTAGAGAAAAAAATGCATCTTTTTGTTAAAAAAGAACTTTATCAAGAAAGGCTTGTGCTAGAGCTTTTGTTTCAATTAGGATTCTTTGACTGCCAGTGATTGTGTTCAGCATTATTCAGGATTGCAATTTTGAATCCAGCTGTTGCTGCAGAAATAATTTATCACTGGGATTAAATTGCATTCCAATTCAAAATTCATGTAAGTCTGCATTGTACTTGACTTGTTGCCAAGTAAATTACTTAGTTTTTAGAAATATATTCAAAACTGGAAAATCAATCCGTGGATTTTACTCTCAAATTGTCCAAGATGTAATGTATAAATTAAATCCTAATTCATTGCATTGGCTCTTATAATGAAACAATTTGCTAATGATTAAATGACCACTTTAAGACAGCCATGTTGTTCCCACTCAAGAATGTAATTTGAAAATGCAAAATGTATAAGAAAGACGAGGAAAAAAGAGATGAATATTTCATTTCAACTCAGTAGCTGGATAGAGACACCACAAAGCCATTGGTTATGGAAATTTAATATCGACATGATATTCCATTGATCCATGCATAGAATTGATTGACTATCTAATAATGTAACAATACTCATCGAGCACTACATATTATTACTATAGCTATGGTTCTGTTCCAAAACATGAATACTCGTTAGTGCTGAACATTTTGTTCTTTTGCTAAATAAACAGCCTTCATGCCTTTTTGTCATTCTGAGTCTCAGGTACATAGATCTATTTGCTGAAGTAGATTACTTATACTGAATGTAGCTTAGGTTTTCAAATGGTTTGCTCAATGTCTGGAAGTGATTGGGGTGGGTCAAGGGAAAGGACGAAATTACAACTTTAAATTTTCATGAAATTATTGAATATTGTGGGAGCTTTGGCAGGTAAGGGGCCCAGAGGTTTTTACAGCAAAAGAGCAATTTCAGTAATTTCATATGGCACCCCAACATTTCTCTCAATATTAAAATTATGGTACGGTTGGATTTTGCCTTTTTAATGAATCTTGCAAAGTAGGTTATCAGAAAGTGAACCCTGTCTTGAAATAACAGTGTTATAATTAAAATTGAAGGTTGATTTTTCATTATTAGCTTTGTAAATGTTCTGGATTTGAATTAAAAAAGTGGTGATCTATTTTGGGCATAATATTTCCATTTCATTATACCTGAAAATTTAGTTTGGCGAAAAAAATCACATAAGTTTCATCAGTGGCGTACCGAGGTAGCCGATCCAGAGGGGGCAAATTTCCAAATCGTCCCGCCAGAGAGGGAAAATTCGCAAGTCGTCCCGGTGATCTGCTCCAATTAAGTCTGAATTGAACCAAATGCGCGCGTAGCGTGCGAAAATTGCCAAAATTTAGGCTGAAAATGAAATTGGTAGAAATTCCCCGAAAAAGGATGAAAATGCATATTTTGGTCCATATCGTCCCGCTTTTTCGAGCCAGAGGGGGCAACTTAGCCATGATCAGGTCCAGTATCGGGTCCCAAGGTACCCGATTCTGGTTCCGTGCAAAGCAATGCAGGGCTTCCTACGTGCCCTTGCGTCTCGTGCGCCGAAGGCATTTCTTGCATGTGCGACCAGTGCCAGGTCTCATTAAAGAACGATACGAGGGAGAGTAGCCATTGCCCCAGGAGGGGCTCGATGACTTTGACTCACCTTTACATGGTAACACTTTTAAAAAATGGTGTTAGTAGAAGCAAAACAAACTAGCAACTTGTCTAGCCTTGTACTAGTACTGCACTACTTCTTATTCCACAAATGAAGTAGAACTAATGTTTCCAAATAAGAAAAGCATGTAAAGCAGTGCTCCGACACCAAGTAGAAACACTTTTGTAAGCCATTACTGCGAAATCAACTTTGAAGAAGGTGTTTGGTTTTAAAAAATAGGCACAAAGAAACAAAAACATTTTTACATCTATTGGTCAGAATTATGAGATTCCTTGGTGTATGTTGATCAATTGTCATAAATTTTCATGATGCTTGGATGCAATGGTCCTTGGGTAGTGTCCCACATGTTTTGTGACATCGTGACTTTTATCCCCATTCACAAACTGCGACAGTAGTTGACACATGCGTTCAGTGAATGCTGTATTTTTTTTTAAATAAGTTGCAAAACTTGCAGACTTGGCTCAAGTCTAGAGATAGAAAGACTTGGGGGGGTTAGGCTACAAACACTAAATTTCTTTGATTTTTTTTAAGCAAGTGCTATACTAAATATCTGCTAATGGTGCATTTGTTTGAGAATTTTAAATGATAATTAGTGTTAGGATATGATTGTTAAAGTATAGAGAAAATGTGACAAATATGCTTATTTTTGGATTGTCAACAAAAAATGACAAAGCAGTTAAATTTTATTTGTGATAAATTAAGGCTAACATAAGAATTAGCATTAAGCTAGGTTTCATTTGGAACTAAAATCTGATGTTATCTAAAAAATTAGCTCTACATTATTTTGCAATCGGCAGTATGGTCCAATCGGTTGTCACCTGAAACCGTGATGACATGGTTTGGTGTAAAACAACGAAAAAGGCAACAGTTCTTGAATAGTTTAGTACATTAATACATCACCACTTGGCTAGCATGGCTAAAGAGGTGTCACTGGTTGTCAATTAACCTCTGGAGGTGCATTACCTTTCTAACAGTATCTCTGATTGGTTCATTACTTGATAATACACTCTGTGTGACCAATCAGTAGACTTCTCTGTATGCAGCTGTAAGCTTTTCTACCATGTCTATTGATTGGTCAATTAAATCATTTAACATTATGAAATATTCAATTAAATTGATTGGTAGTACCGTGGGGGGGGGGGGGGGTAATTATATGAAAGGCAAGCCAGCTAGTGCAGTTTTCTTGATCTGTAATCTTGTAAATGCTCATTAATTTGCAGTACAGTCACTAATGGGCATTAAAGGGAGACCTGTATCAAGATAAGCTCTTACACAATATACGCTATAAAAAACAATTATTCAACCACATATGGAGTGGTTTCATGAGTAAACGGAATTATACTAAACCATAAAACGAATAAAAGCATTTGTCTGACCACGCGCCTATTTGAAATTCGCGCTAATGTATATGAGGATATGATTTGTGTTATGCGTACGGACGGCACAGTAGCGCCATACATCGTCCGCATGATGATTTCATTGTTTTCCTATGGCATGTATGACCTAAAACGTTGACGGTCGTATCGCATTAACACGTAACACTAGCGCGATTTTTTTAAATAGCACATGGTCAGACAGACTAGATGGTTTTAATTTCATTTAGGGTTAGTATAATTCCGTTTTCTATGAAAACCACTCGCTATGTGGTCATAATTATTTATAGTGTATATTGTTTATTCTATTCACCTCTGCTGCCCCATTATTTGAAAATGCAGATTCTGATGTCAGTTTTACTGCCCATTATTCTGGCAATAATGGTCGCGAATGCATTTTCTCATTATATCACGCTTTTTCGTAAGAGAATAGAAATAAAGGGTGTGCAGTATTATTTATGGGCTAATAATGTATCCTCGGCCAGAAAAAAAATTGAAATAATGGACTTGTGCGCATCAGGTCCATTATTTATTTTTTCCCGACTCGGACACATTAGTCGCCCATAAAGATACTGCATAACCCTTTATTTCTTAATATTATTAGTTGTACGGGTTCTCTTTAACGGAACACTGGCACATTTTAGTATACCGAGGCCCTCAATTTGGTCCAAAACCCTTAAGTCGTTGCAGTTTGTGTTTGCTTATATAATATGAAATAAGCCCAAAAGATGTTAATCAAGTTATTTATACTGAATAACCACTCCGGTGTGGTGTTATCCGTGGCTTAGGTTTCACGTCTGGAATGCAAGAAATACACATGAGGGTGTGGTGTAAATCCCAGACTGTTCCAGACCTTATAATGTTCTCATTACTAAAATGTTCCAAATTTATGGTGATACCATAAATTTAACTGAAATGAAGAGAAAGGGCTAGAAATAATGTTGATGGAAACTAGCGCCCTCTAGGTGGTTATTTATATTCCTTGATGTAAAACTCTTTACAGTGTTCCAATGCAAGTCCCAATAATTATTTTAAGGAATTTATATTTTGCTGGGAAATATGCCTGTGCCCTTGTAATTCTAAACTCGAGGCTTTGTCCCAGACCCGGGTCCCAGAGGGCGTCTTGAGTCAATCCAACAAGCATCAGTTTTGGAAATTTTCACTTACATTAAGGTCATGGATCCACAATCCGATTCTTACACACAAAACTTGACTTTTACACTCATTTATAATTAAGGTAGTACTTAAGGAATTTTAAGCATGAAGGTCTTGTAATTCTTAAACTTCTGAACACTTTTTATCCCAGGGTAATGACTTGTGTTTAGTACAGTTACAGTTATAGCACACTGCCACTGCATTTGGGATTCGATTCAAAAAACATCCCTGATTTGTCTTAAACTTCATAAAGAACCTAAATCCCAGCCCAAATAGGAGACTGCAGCCCCTAGTGAGAATACCACTCCTGCTCAGCTTTAAAGAATTGCAAATTTTGACATTTGTGAGCTAAGTCTGCTGTTGTACCTTTTTTTTAGAATGTATATCTAAGGTTAATTGGCATATTGTATTTGAAGTAGTGACAGGGAAATTCCAGCTTTAAGTGAAATGTAAGATCATATGTGATGATCTGATCAAACCAAAACGAGTCATTTTGTCTCTATATTCAGTTTCAAAATATAGCCAATTTTAATAGCGCATTTTCTTAATTTTCATTGTTCTGAGTGACTCTAAATTACCATCATATCTCTGGAACCTTACATCCAATTGAGATGGGCGTTGACGGCAAAAGAGAAGCCTAGAAAAAATGGCACATAAAAATTGCATTTGAAACGAAATGTTGGATTTTTTTTGTCTACAATGCTTCTTTTGCGATGATTGCATCACGATAGAACTAAGGAAACGCAAGCTTCAGTGAACGACTAGAGAAGCGAGTGTTAGACAAAGTTAGATTTGGGACAAGGAATGACATGAAGTGGTAAGAAGCTTGGCAAGGAAAAATGGGAGGATGAGAATGTAGAAAATACACACAGATTCAAAAAATTTGTTTGCCATACTCTTACAAGTAGTATGTCATCATCCTTTATACCCAAGCAATGAGATAAGACTATAACACCCAAGAGAAGATGACATTTGATAGCGAGTTTAATTTTGGACGGAAAAAGGCTCCCACTTGCCCATCTAGCGGGAATACAATCATGTACGTGGATGGAAACTCTAAAACATCATTTTGAAAGGTCTGATTGCCCTCAGAAGGATCATAGAAAGAGTTGAGGAATTTCCAAGAGAAAAGTAGAGAAAAGCTTCAATTTGTGTTCGTAGATTTTTCCAAGCTTTGTGAGCTAGTGTTAAACAGGGATGTTGTAATGCTTGCTATTCTCGCCAAAAACTACGGTTGTCCCAGATGAGACTGTCAAGGCAATTGCATGCCATCATGTATAACCCATATAGCTTGTGCAGACCATGGGATGGGGCCCCACAAAGGAGTTTCCTAACAAACTATGGAATCCTCCAAGGAGATACCTTTGCTCTCTATCTCTTTACGTGGTTGATTACATCCTCCGACAGAGTCTTGACATCATGAACGACAAAGGAACTCGACCATCAACCCAAGGCGTTTCCAGGACGTCACATGGGTCAGAATCTCACAGACCTTGACTACGCAGATGATCATCTAGCTCTAAACAGCTGATCTGATATGTCACGCAAAGGACAGATTGGAATGCCTGCAATAAACTACACCACTTTTGGCAATCTGGTATCTCCAATTCAACCAAGCTGAAATTCGTTAGAGCCTGTGTAGAGAGTATCCTTATATGGATCTGAGGATCTGAGACCTGGGACCATGAAGAATCGAAAGAGCTACAGTGATAGACGGATGGCACCCTACAACAAGCTTCTTATGCGAGTACAAAACATATCCTGGCGCGAGCACAAGACCAAGCACAGATATATGGAGATATCCCTCCAATTTCATCTTCTGTTGCCCAACGCCGTTGGCACGATTTTGCTGTCACGGTCATCGTGCGATTGACCAAGTAGTCTCGACGTCACATGGTGGAGGTTACCCTGCCAAAACAGGGTCGTCGCCCCTTTAACTAACATTGATTGTATGCTCGAGACATCAGCAGGCTCCATCTGACATCCCCAACCCTAATGACAAAACAGGGAATTTGGAGCTACATGGTGAAACAGCATCTCAGCTGCGGACGTTCAGTTTAGATAGATTTTTGTCGGTATATTTAAAAATGAAGGATATTGGTATTAACTTGAATGATGGATGGAATAGTTATGCTTGTGTTCATTCTTTGAGAAGTTTATTGGCATTTGAAGTTGTTTCTTAGAAGTCATCTTTAGTGTGAAAGACCTTGGTTGACAAAGATGGTTTATTTTACTGGGTGAACAGGGTCATTTGACTTAACTATAAAATAATAGATACCTAAAAGGGGTGTCTGAAATAGCACATATATTTGAAAACAGTGGAATTAACCATAATACTATCACGTTCACTTGAAAATTTTAATTTACATTAATTTCTGATTTTATTCATAATAAACCAACATTTATTTCTGGTATTTCCCCCTCCCCCCTCCCATGATTGCGATACGTACAGTTGAGGTGTTAATCCTGTCAGAATCAATATGTATCAATGGGAGGAGGAAGAAAACTATTTCTTCATTGCATCACTCTGATTTTACCATAAGTTTTCAAGAAGCACTCAGTGCCTGTGGAAATGTGTGCTGTTCATTGAAATTCGCACTCCCCCTTGTAGATTCAATCTTCACAAAAAGGGAGTGTGGATTTCAAAATAGAAAAGAACAGGTCAATGGGTTATTCTATTTGGAAGCCATACTCCCTCTCTGTGGAAGCTTAAATAAGCCTTCCAAGACTTAATTAGGCCTCCTAGACTTAATTAGCCTTCCTAAGACTTAATTAGCTGTCCTAAGACTTAATTAGCTGTCCTAAGACTTAATTAGCCTTCCTAAGACTTTAATCAGTCTTCCACAGAGGGGAATGGATTTAAAATGGAACAGCCGATACAGGTTCTTGTTCGTATGACTGCAACCATACAATATGTATTTTTGTGGACCCAAGTGTTTTAGAAGCACTATTCATACGGTGGGTAGCATCGTCAAATTTTGGAACTCGGCGAGACATTTGAGTTTGACTCTGGTGTGTCAAGTGGTTACTCAGTTAAAATCAACTGAATTAAAAAATGAGGACAAGTTGTCATACCGAATCTCGAGAATCAACGCAACTTACATTGCTTTTTGATGCATGTATATGTCTCATTTATTATCAGCCGAGGGAATTTGTCTTCCCCAGTTAACTTGAATAGCCCATTGGATACTTCAGTTCACCGAACCAGGGGTGAAAAATCCCGTTCTGACTCAGGCAAGTTCGTCTTCATTTACATCGGGTTTGTTGGTCTGTGTAAAGTGTTGACTGTGATTTATTGCCCTCTCGGTTTAAGCAGAAACTCTGCTGAAAAACCCACATCCATTTTCCAATGTCACAAAATTCAACGATTATACTCTTTCATTACATTTGGAGTTGGAACGGGGAGAGCTAGTAATAAAAGTACGGCATATACATAATGTGTCAGATTGGGATAATGGCATGATTTAAGATGGGGTTTTTATTGTAATTCCTGCTTCAGAGTTGGGTTTCACGGTATATTGAGAGCAATTTGGAGGTTGTAATGAAATTGCCTCAATTTTTTCCAGTTATGGAGCATGGGGGGAAATGAATTCTGGCTTTTATATGAGATCGATATAATATTACAACATCCCACTCTTACCTATAGTTCTTTTTGCGATTGGGCAAATGAACATAAAATGAACCATCCTTCTTGGGAGGATGTTAAGTCACGGTCCATGTACAAAGAGTTATTTCTGTAAACCGCTATCACAATCAGGTTTGTTTAGATTAGGGTAGAAACCATGAGTCTAAAATGTCCTGGTCAGTTTTCAATAAGATACCCCTAGTAGAGTGTAATCACTTTGGTAATGAAAAAAATACATTAAAATGTTTCTGATATTTCTTAAAATACAGCATTTCTTTTTTAGATTTGTATCTGCCTTTCAGTATGTATGGATGGTCAAATGAAGGGCAAAAATCCAATTTGTGAAATAAATTTAATTCATAATTTCTTGCTCTGCCTTTTGAGAATGAATTATCATCTGAGAGAGTGTTTAAAAGGGAACCAGTCTCAGCTCATTTAAGCCCAAGTAACGAAAAGATGAATTGAACATTAAACTGTGAGGAAGAACTCTGCCATAAATGACATGTTGCCAAATAGATTATGATGACACGTCGGCATATAGGCTCATCAAGCTAATTACGAGCAACATGTGAAGATTCACTCTAGACAAAGCCTAATTGGCGTTCCCTTCGGCAGAACTCCCAGGCCTCCAAAATTTTAGATTATGTTCTATTTCAAAAAGGAAACAAATGCTCCAAGGTTTCTTTGTGGTCATTTTTACACTGGATAGTCTTTTTTTAAACTTTACATGCTGGATGAACCTAATCAAATATTCAACTCTAACCATTTTTAACCATGCTTCTCAGCCATCTTTTCATTGTCTGAAAATTTGGTAGCTGTTTTGAGCAGCACAAAGAAAGAAAACCTTTGCACTTAAAAAGGCATTTATTTAGGATCTTGGATGGAGTAATTTCTTATTTGTTGACGGCATAGATGATAGAAGGAAAGTGCAGCAAAGGAATATTCCGAGAAAAGAGTGATACAAAGAGATAACAATACTACAGCGGGAATGTGTGAAAAATTAGCATTGGGATGGTTTTTTTTTGGTGTTCCCAACACATTCAGCAATGCCAGTTAAAAATAAACCCTTAATATAAAAATTATCAACAAATGACACTTATTAATGAATAAACGCGTGAAGAACTGCCACTTCAAAAAAAAAAGGATTGATCTAATTGATGTTATAGTGACTTCCTAGTAAGACTTACAAACAGGTAATTTGAAAAAGATCTTTTATGAGAAATTGCAAGTGCAAGACTGTACAACTGATTGACTGTCAGAGGGGGTTTGACATGTTTGTTGAATTCATAGATTTGGTTGGAATCTGCCTGCATGACTGTGGGATAAAATCTTCTCTAAACAGCATTTCAAAAGCTTGTAAACTGTCAATCATACAAGATTCAGCACTGTTAGACTTAGTTTATCATGTTGCACAAGTGTCATCTACTTTCTACAATATTAACTTGATCAAAAGAGTGGATAAGGTTTTGACAAGGCCAATTTATCTGGCTAAGAAGAGGAACTCTTGGTTCCTACTGTCTGAATAAAGAATGAAAAATTCACTTTTCAAGAGTGAAATTAGTAAAATTCACTCCAAATGAGTGAAAATAAATGGAAAAGAAATAAGCCCCAAGCTTATTTAAAAATGGGTCTTGGGCAAAAAAAGTTGGGAAATTCTGCCCTAGGCACTACTGGTTATGAGATAATATGATGTAATTGGGCAACCAGAGACATGGAGAGAAAAAGATTACGGTATATAATAGGTCTATTTTGATTGGTTACCGTTTGAGCTTATATTATGTAATAGCCAATCAGAGAGATTGGAAGAAACATGGAAGATCTAAGGGGGTTAAAATTAATCTAATACCAAAATGTAAACCTTGAACAAATGGACCCGACAGAATTGGGCAAGGCATTTACCTTGCGTAAGAAAACATACTTGGTATGAAAAAGTCGTTTTATTCTCTGCTAATTAGTTTCTTGAAAGGAAGCCAATTATTAATACTATTTTTGAGTTCCTCTCATTACGTTCTTGAATAAATCATTAATGAGCTTGGAAAATGTCTTGATAGAAATATCAACTTTCAAGGTGTCGTGCTGATCTGGCGTGTTGATTATAATCAACGTAGGCATAATAATTATCAAACCTTATTGTTTTCTATTCAAACTGTTTTCATCATAACAAATCATTAGGGGCCATTAGTAATAGTGGGCTTTTGATTTCTGAATCTCACTTTCCATATTGATCATTTTCATCAACATTCTTTTGTCTGGCATAATTTAAGATTGTGCATTATCAAAATATGTAATCAAATTTAGCGGATGATAGCCAAGTTAAAACAACCATTTGGAATTTTTCTCCCTAAAAAGTAAGATGCAATTGAGCCCAAATAACTTGGATGAGATTTCTTAGGATTTATATACTCTGATATTAAATTACACTACAGATTATGGTTTACATATGATTGCACTCCACACACATGCACAATACAAGGTTTTTTCCTCTCTCTCATAACATCGTGTCATTAGTTTCCAACAGTGAAATTACTTGGCGATGACAAGTTGACAAAATGTCCCATCACCAAAAGCCATCAGTAAGGAAGTATAGCATGTTCTGTAAGTAGGTCTCTGCTTGTCGTCCTACTGTTTAGATATTCCTTCGGCACTGCCTTCCATTTGCAAACGATAAAAAGCGGTTGATCTTTAATTTGTTGGCATTTACAGGAAAATTCTGCCAGATTTGAGTGACATTTTGTACTAGTTAAGTTTCTCCTGTGTAAGGCATTGCATTTACATTTTCACGAAGACATTTCTGTTGGTTATTACGGTGGTGGTCTGATTGGTTAATTCGGCAGGGTAATTGGTAGAATATATTGGTTATCAGTGTGTGGTTTAAAAGGAATGAAATCCAAATATGAAAACTGCTATGTAACAAAATAGAGAAAAAGATTATATAAGTTAGCTCTGTGTGATACTATTATCACTGTATGACAGGGAAATGAGTTGATGTTGTAAATGTTTTGAGCTAATTGATGCCTCACAATTTTTTTTTTAAAATTAAGATGAATTTGAATGGTTACCATGGCAAAAGGTGCATCTCATATTTGGGTTTCCAACTTCCAAGGTTGTAACCTTTTTTTCTCAATTGTTTTGAGGCATTTTTGGGTAAAATGGGACCCATTGACTCGCTCAAGTAGCACATTCCCTAATTTCCCAGACTGAACTTACGAAATCTTTTGGCAGGAAAGATTGAGCCATTGGATTCAGCCCATTTCTTTTACTCCCTCTTTTGCCTTTCCTCTCATCCCTGTTCTCATCTGTTCTCATCTTTTCTCCTCTCCCCTTGCTCTCCCAAGCCTAGATTCTCTCATTCTTCTCACTTTGCTCCTTTCATATTCTTCCTCCACACTCAACTCTTTCTCTCTCTCCCCCATTCCTCATTATCATCTCCTTACTCAAATTTCTTCTTTTTTTCTCTTTATTCACACTCTGGATTATGAAATACAATGTAATTAGGATAAGAGAAATGTAATATTTGTCATAAAACACATGCAAATAAACGTAATTTTATCTTGCTTTTAATTAAGAAACCTTGCATTTTAACTAACAACAATATGTCAGTCTGAACAAGAAATTCATTAGGAAGCATTTACCCTGCTTCCGAGACAAATTTCTTAACATCCGGGGCAGATATTCAAAGCTAACGATTGTAAGACAGACGGAGAAGTGCCTCAATGAAAAATTTGAGATTGTTATGAGACATCCCTTCCCTCTTCGTCCTCTGCAAACCACTCAATCAAATACCTATAACTTAAATACAATGTGACTCAAACTAACCTATTTTTAAAGGGACACTGGAAGGGTTAATTTGCTTGGCTTAAATTTGGATATCTGGCTGACTAGCACCAAAAGGGAACCTGAATAATTCATAATTATTATGTGAATTTATTTTGGGGGATTAATGCAAGATTTTTTATGCTTCAAAATTTAATAAAAAATATTATGTTGATAACCAGTATTATATAAATTATTACAATTCATCTTGTCAAACTCTTTCAAATAGAAATAATTAAACACAAAAAATGTGCCTTTAAAAACTCGGCAACATGCACAAAACCCTGGGAACATGGGGATTTGTTTGAACAGCGAAATGGGAACAAACAAAGATAAACTAGCTTGAGGGAGGAAATGACGGTTCCTCGTGATTTGTTCCCGGCTACGATGGTGATGCAAACATTGATCGCAGCAGAAGAGATTAGTGATCTGAGGACCGCTGACCTGACTGTGCTAGCATTGAATATCTCTTCTGCCAATTTCCCCCCCATTTTATTACAACCGTGAGTGATGAGTTTTTTCCCCTTAACTTCCAATCAGGAAATCTCCGTGCTCAAGTCGTGAGAGAACAAACGAAGGCACGATTTTACACAATTGATGCATAGAGGTAAACCAAAACCGGGCTGAGATTATTGGCTTAGGGTTTGGCCTAAATGAATTCCTCGGCGAGTTGCCAGCCGGCAAAATTGGCATTGTGGATGCCGGCCTCGTGAGATCCACAACTGCACCTTGTCCGTGATTATTTGAATGACACTTGCGACCTGTGGGAACGTTGTGGGCAGAACAATGTACGGAGCGTGATTGCGATGGTTTTTAGATAGACTTCTGATTGGGTGCAAAATAGGTATTTTTTTGTGTTTGCCACATTGCGGCTGTAATTTTGTTCCTCTTATTTTCTGGTGCCCCGTGTGGGCAAATGACGATGCAATCAGAACATCCAACCGACCAATGAAGCCTCGGGGGAGTAAACGCTTCGAGCCACTGGCCCAAATCAAAACAAAATTACTGGCCAGTGTGTAGTCTTATTAGAGTAGTGTCATCTTCATAATTATGAAACAAGATCCTCATTGTATAGACCCAGCATGTCAGTGATATGTAATACAGACTGCAATCAAGTGAACTTGGACCTCTGGTGTATGATTGTGTGAGGAATTTATATTGCAGTAATACATTCGCTGCATTTTGTTTCCCCACACTTAATACATCCGAAATGTATAGTTCTAATGGCTGCTACTTTAAAACTCAAGCACAACTTGAAGGCTCCTAAAGTCAGAATTATTTATGGATAAGCCTATTTTATTCCAGACACATCCTTCAAAATGATGCATAGGCTAGTTGTAACGTTACCCTCCATGTTTGATTGGAAGGTGTTCCTACTCAATATTCCTTGAAATGCGAAGTTCACCATGCATTGTGAGCTTAACGCTTGCCATGCTCAAAACTGTCACACAGCGCCCATCCAGTGTTAATTTTTTTGTTAATTTTGTTAATTATTTCACAAGTATGCTTTATAATGACAATAATTGACATAAACACAAAAATTGGAGTGGAATGAGTACAAATATGCCTAGTCTAGGGTCAGTTTTTATTAATATAGAATCCAAGGTAATGCAAAAGCAGTAATCCTTTTAGCCTTGCACTTAATTTCTATTTGAAAGATGCGGCAAAGCATTCGTCACAGAATGTTTAGTCTCTGTAAAACCTATCAACAATATGGAGTATTTAGACTACAACATGACCAAACTTGCCATCAAAGAGTAGTCACTTCACTTCATAGTACCAACATTCTAAGTACAGTTCTGTGTAATTAATCCTCGGAAGAAACTTTCGCGTCTGGCGCAAAAGCCATCAATGCTAACAATATCTGTACAGCACACATTGCGCAAATTGACATGGTATCTGATTCTTGCCCGGGAGTAGTGTATCGGGGTTGCCGGATCTAAATGTACATATATTTGAGAGGGGTTACGCTGGGTGAAATCAATGGGGACAAAGTTAGCACACACAATTACAAGTGAAGAGGTATTTAGGGGGTTGTGTGTGGCATTTTGAGAAATTGAAGACATTTGCTATTGGATTGAGGAGTAATGTAGCGAGGGAGGATGCAGGGATGTTGAGATGCTTTTATTCTGAGGGTGTTTCTTGGAGGGTAGTAGTATGCAAGGCTCATCGTCTAAGGAGATAAGATTGTGACAAAAATCTTTAAGATTCTCTGGCAATGGTGTTGTTGTGGCTTAGAGCCATGGTTTTGAGACAAAACAATTATTTAATTTTTATGCAATCATTTTTATAGTAAACTTAACCATCTGTAGGTGGGTGTTGACCAGCTCTATTTTTTTCACTCTTCCAAGATAACATTTCAATTTCTGTAACGATAATTGGAAGACTATTGGAATAAAATAAAACTTGTATTCAAATGAATATCACAATTTTAGTAATTCCAGGTTTGACTGGTGAAATGCACAATCAAAACATGCTTAAGTATGTATATGCTTGTTTTTCATTATTTTGTTTCAATTAACTTAGTATAACCTTGTCAACTAAATAAACAATTTAAAGACAACCTTTCTGTGATAAATAAGGGAAATGTTCTGTGTTTACAATGACCTCTGTCATAGTGCTTGAAGGCTTCCCAAATGATCTTTAATGATCTAGAAAACCATCTCAAGATACACTACTGACTTAAGACTAGGCTTGTTTGGACTCATTTTAATGCCTTTTTCATGCCGACTCCAATTTTTTCAATGAAAATGTATAATTTTATAAATTTTGAAAAAGAAAATTCCATAATTTGAATTCCGATACCTGCGGGCCAAGAGTAGGGTTAAGATTAGGATTGGAAAGTGTTATAAAAACTACAATTAAGAAGAGGATTTACCAAGTCATTTTCTTCCTCACTTGGAGTGTAGGGTAGAGGAGGAAGATTTCTGAAAGACCACAATTTTAGCTTTAAAGACAGGAAGTACAGCATTTGAAGGGCTTATGTATTTTCTGCACCTGCCCTTCTGTTTTGGCCAAACTGTTTGATTGTAGGAACAAATTTGACCTCAAGTAGGGAGCAATTCCATCAGCGCTCCTTATGTAATCAATTGGAAATGGACTAGAAACTTTATGGGATGTGGCACACGCTAAATACGCGATTTAGTTTGAGGGTGTTCAGGGGCTTATTTAGCCGTTTTTGCCCTCCAGCGGGATTTTACGTGGTGGATCGACTCCATTTAGGCACTGGTTGAATAAACTAGGTTGGATTGAAAGAGAAGCTGTGTTGGTTTACAGCGACGGGGAGAAAACCCATATACCCTTGCATATTTAATTTCAGATTTGTGATTTATGTAATTCTACAAATGGACTCGTGGCTAACATGACTTGAGTTGCTTGCTCTTTGTGCTGGTGAAATATTGGGATTGCTTTGAAGTGCCATCAATGCTAGCTGTCGCCTTTGGTTGACAAAAATTGGCGAGGAGGAACCCTGGCCTCAATTTACTTCAAAGTGAAAGACAAAAATATAGGCCCAATTACTTAGGGCGCAGCAGGTTCAGGGATCGGGTTCTCTTTGCAGAATAATGAAGAATCGGTGAAAGCAAGCTTTTAAGTTGGGGTGGAGGCATTGAACAAGTTTTTGAAGATATGTGTTGGAGTGGTTATAATCTTATTGTTGGTCTTCCCCACCTTATCCAAAATACTTTTTGCAAATGAGAGTATAGTCTAAAGATCTTTTTAAAAAGTTCTTGGAAAGTAAAAAAGCTCAATATATTTCATTCCTGGTTTTGACAGTTGCAATTCATTTTTTTCTCGACACTCACAAGATGGATAAAAATACATATGCAATACTTCAAGTATTTCAATATTACTTTTTCAGAAATTAGCCAAGGTGTTTAAATATGGTGCGAGCAAGCAAAAAGAGTTATCTTTTGGGCAAAATCAAAACTAAGTTATCAATTGTATTTCATTGAAAATTATCAATTATATACACTCCCAAAAGAAGAAAATGCTTGTTTTACTTTCTCAAAAATTAAAATTATGAATTGGATTGACAACTTGCCTATTAGGGATCTTGAGGACTATTTGGAAGTCCCTGGGATTTTCTTTCTTTAAATACCGTGTTGTTCCTAATAAACGCCCCTGCTCTAATAAACGTCCCCCTGCGCATTTTGGGATAAACATTCAAGAAGTAATGAGTTAAGCTTACCTAAATCACATGATTTAATGGCCGGGACTGTCGTAATCCGCATCATAATCGCTGTTGTCATCAAGCTTTCTGCTTCTGATCCGTCACTAATGGTCACTGGCACATCATATATACACCAAAGAGAGGACTGGTAAACTGTGTAAGTTGATTTTGCGGGGATTTTTGACTTTCCATTTTTGACTTAATAAACGCCCCCCTTTTGAAAAATGCACCGCCCCCGGGGCGTTTATTGGAACAATACGGTCATGTTCTTTGATATACTCTAAACATTATTAAAGGTATAAATCCCCCACATTTTTATGCATTGTAATGTATTCACCCTTAACATAATAGGTTATATGCCATTTCTTTACTCAGTGCATGATAAGAAGGTAAGTTAGGTCATACAATGCCATCTAATTTAGATATCAAGAATCTGTTGCCTGTAGTGTTCATTTTATCCGTAAATCAAGTGTTCTTCCAAGCCCTGGTTACGAAAACAATAATGTAAAGCATGCCATGGGTATATGTGTGTGCATGTGTGTTTTGTGTGTACTGTTGTATTTGAGATGCCTTGGTGATGAACAGTACGCTTTTAGTTGGTCATGACTCCTAGTACAAAGAGATGTGTGACAGATTTTCCACTCGCACATGTTGTCACACAGTGTGGTTCAATTTGCCGTCATTGACCCGCCCCAATTCGGCACACACTTTGTGAGTAATCCAAATTGTTCTCGTCAAAACCTTGATAAACGCACGTTTAATTCACCTCTGTGAACATCACAATGTTTTTTTTGCCTTATCCTTGTGGAGGGGTTATTCGCTGGTAAAATCCCTTCTCTCGCTATCCCCAAGGAAATTGTATCTTGTGGGCAAGGCCAGGCATTTTGTTAGACCCTTGCCTAACCTTCATGTATGCTTCACCCTCCTGTTTGCATTTCACCATATGCCCTGAAGAACCCCCGCCCCTATTGGCTGAGTATGCTTCGACGACTCATTTTTCATGACAATTCAAAATGCCCCTTTCTAACATTTCTTTGTGTAAATTTTATTAAAAGGTTGACTTTATTGGGTCAACAAGTCAACACAGCCAAAGCGTTAAGGAAGCTACGATTCTTAAGAAAGCAAACCACAGGAAGATCTTCAACTGTTCAGTAACCCTCACACCTTCCATCAGCCCCATTCCCAAGACACGGTTCAATGAGTTGCCATACAAACATAAGCACTGTGAAAAGCGATGCTTGGAGTGTTTGCATAGTATTGGGCTATTTACAAAAATAATCCTTACACCCTTCCTGTTTGCTTACTCTTTTTCCTTTCTCATCAAAATAAACATCTGAGAATATGAAAATTAAAATCGACAAATGCCAATTTTATTTTTCATCGGCATTAATTTTTCAAGTTCTGTTAATTTTCTGGACTTTAAAAGTTAAATTGGTTTCAAGCTTTTTCAGGCATAATTCATGTTAGACAATCAGAATATTTTTTTTTACCTTTTTTCAGGAATAACACTTTTGCTTGCAAACAAGTAAAATTCAAACTAAAGGTCATTAGACAAAAATATAAGCACTCTTAGAACTGAATTTGTTTAAAATTTAAAAACAAAACATCAACTTGATGAAATTAATGTTACTTGATTTGGTCTAAAACTACAGTGTGACAGGGCACATTATTAGAATGTACATGTACAGAGTGATTTGTTTTGGAAAGAAATAATTTATGGACTTCTTTTTTTAATTCTTCAGTATTACCACCCACTTTCTAAAACGGTTTGTTTATATTCTGGACACATTTCTGGACCATCCTACTTAACATAGCATTAACTGTAAAATGCTGAAATGTAAATCTTGCATTGAATTGTAAAGGGAAGTTGCGTAGTTAAATTATTCCGCAGCATGCCTGTTTATCATTACTAAATTGACACTGACTATTATTTTTAAAGTATCAACTTTACCTGATGAAAATAAACTTAACACGTAATCCTGATTGATAAATATGCATGTAGCACTTAAAATTTCACCCTAGGATTTCTTAGGCCGATTTCTGTTGTTTTTATAGCCTTTGATAAGGTACGTTGTTGTATACACTTGGACATCTTATACATTGTAATGTGGCCTGCAAAAACATAAGGGCATTCTGCAAAGAATAACACGATAAATAAAAAAAATCCATCGTATTTTACTACATGCGGCACTTACAATTTAGTACCCTGAAATTTTCACAATTGGGTAATATGTTAATTTTCTCATAGGAGAAACCATCCATGCAGCTTTAAAATGTTTGTGAAACATCACCACAAGTGAACTTAAAGGCCGACTCAGAGATTTCCAATGAGTATACACTATGAGCACAGTTCAGTAGCTTTCATTCACCAGTGTATTTAGAAAATACACCCCCTGGTATTTGGGTATGATATATGATACCCAGATCACACAAGGTCAGTTCATGTCAATGCATGTACAAGTACAACCCACTGAACCGTGTCCTTGGTTAATGAGCATTGTAACTCATAGTGATACATAACGCTTGTCCATATATTAATCACTGTGAAATAACTAAGCTCAAATCGAAGTCCTTCATATAAAAACAACTTCATTTCGGAATTTTTCATAACGATATACTTGGGCCCACTGTTATAGTGTGAATTGTTACTGCATGAAAACGAAAAAAAAACAATTCATCTCAACTTTGGACTTAAACATTTCAGGTGAACATCTTTGTTCTATTTTATTATTGCACAAAAAATTATATCAAAATCTTGAGCCACCTTTAACAAAAGTTGACCGTGTGCGAAACATTTTCTTTAACCAAATGAGCTCAGGAAAGGTTAAAGCAAGACACACTTAAGATGCTATTACAGTAAAGCTGCTACCTGAAGTCTTTCTCAGAGTTGGAGAACCTCAAACTGACATTTTGGGTCGGGGTCTTTGACTAGAGGGCACATTGCACCAGTGTAAGTGTTAGCTTCTAGTTTCCATGTTTTTGTTAGTGTACGCTCTTTATGTTTGGTTCCACGGGATGCATTTTGCAATTTAGCCCTTGTACGAGATTTACAAGATTGATTATTCAAAAAGCTAACAACGTTTTATCCTCATGCAGAAAACGCACACCTCAATCTTTTTAGAAATATTAGTTGGTTGACTCCAAAGTGCATATAAAATGGATAAGTGCAAAGTTGTTGTGCTAACAGATTTGCCAAAAGACAAAAAAATGATGCAATAGAATTAACATTCAATGTTATTTTGAGAATGTTCTCACACTAGCAAAACATGGAAGGTTCGGGGTAAAACCATGTGATGATGTTGCTTAAACGCCATGAGTACTGCCTGTTAATCCGTCACAAGAATGGAACTTATGTGATTGATTCACAATGAAACTTAGGTGATTGCTGAGTGCTCCAATGGAACTTAGGTGATTGCCGATGGTCCCATGGAACTTGGTGATTGCCCCCAATGGAACTAGGTGATGCTGATTGGTCCAAATGGAACTGGTGATTGACGATGGTCCCATGGAACCCTGGTGATTGCCCCCAATGGAACTTAGGTGATTGACGCTTGGTCCCAATGGAACTGTGATTGCCGATTGGTCCCAAGGGAACTTAAGTGATTGCCCCCAATGGAACTTAGGTCATTGATGATTGGTCCCAATGGAACTTATGTGATTGCCCATGGGTCCCAATGGAACTTGGTGATTGCCCCCCATGGAACTTAGGTTGATGCCGATTGGTCCCAATGGAACTTGGTAATTGCCGATTGGTCCACAATGGAACTTATGTCATGATGTTGGTCACAATGGAAACTTATGGTCATTGCTGATGGTCACAATGGAACTTATTATTGCTGAATTGGTCACAATGGAACTTATGTCATGCCAAGGGGGGGTCGAAGCCATTCAAAACCAGTCGTCGTGCTGGGCGCTGACAGTTTGAATATGCACGAATAATTATTAGTTTGGGTGCTTTTGTATACACACATAATGTCAAGTCGGATACAAACAATCCGGCAAAATATCAGTTGTTGGATATTGGGTGCTATTGGGTTGGTAAATTTTGTCCTACCCATGGCCACACAACGAATGAAATGACATAGGTCCAGTTCGTCGTGATTTAAAATAATAAACAGCCTCAATGAATACTCTTTTCACTAAGCGCGCAATGCATTATGAGAAAAAGAGGATCTGAGCACAATGATCCAGGTGCCCTATTATTACACTGGCCACCTCTAACACACATCAATTTGTATCACTAACCGATTAGTGTATATGCAAAGCGGCACCAACAGTATGTGGAAGAAGCGGAGGCGCCATTGCTTTCTATGTTGGTTACTCTATGTTTTCTTTGTGGTCGGCAAAACATGAGAGACGATGAATTTCTAAAGATACGTAATGTTTTGCCTCTCTATACATATAGAACCTCTTTGGTCATTGCGATTGGTCACAATGAACGTATGTCATTGCTGATTGGTCACAAAGGAAACTGAGGCGATTTTTTTTAGCAACATGGTAAGTAGGGCTAACTAAAGAGGGCTAGAGCTTAATATTTAAAAGCTCAATTTTATGTGGTTATTGAATGATGTGTGATATAATTGGCTAATCAGAAATATTAGTAAAGGGGGTAGTGCTCAGGGGGGTTAAGAACAAAACAAAAACTGAAAAGTAGAGTTAAATTTTGATCACCAAAGAATTTCTTTAAAGCTTAACAAGCCTTTCAATCCGTATAGGAACATATTTTAGAGTAAGGGTGAAAAGTGAGGGGGTTCTAAGAGGAACCTCTACTTTTTATTTAGAGGGTAGTGTAGCACAGCACGGGTATATGACACATGAAAAAAATGACCCTGCCTTTCAAAATAAAAATTAAGGAGAATGAGAGTATAAGAATTATTCCTGTCTGTATAGTAGTACTGACAAAGGAAAACACATCCTACTTTGATTTTCTAGACTAGTCAGAAATAAGTAATTCTACCTGGCCCCCTATGCTAGTTAACAAGATTGCATAGATGATAAACCAGATAGTGATCTACATCTCTATAGCATTCACACGTATAACCATCAGATTTCTAGGTGACTGAATGAAAAAGATTTCTATCTTAAGACACTGAGCAGAACGTAATGCACCAGGCAGCTCTTTAGGCTGGTATTCTTGAACTAATGACCCGGGTTTAAACCAGTTAGTCCCATCATGGTGGAGACCTTTTTTTTTTCCTTCCAGCATACTCTAAAAAATTGTTGTAAAAGTGGTAAAATTTATCAAGGATTGTCCGGAACGGCCAATCCATGTGGAATATTCTCACCTGTTACATTTAACTTTTGGAGTATTTTGAAAGGAAAAAAGGTCCACTCATGTAAGACTAACCCTGGTTTAAACCCGGGTCTAAAGAAAGACTCCCTTTCAGAATATCAGCCTAATTTTGTTGTCTGTGCCTCAGAAATATATAAATTGAAATTGCATGTTTTCATATTTATTTTTTCAATGATAACAAAAGGTGCATTTTTTGGTATAATAATCCATATGACACCGACAGCATATAATCCCAAGAATGAGAAGGGAATTAAGATGGTAAAAAAGATTTGGACATCTGAGGTACAGATGGGCAACCAGATGTGGACGTCTTGGGTTACTTTTGGCCACAATTTTAGGAAAGATTAAATGGGTCTCTACCTCCCGGTGTGCAGGGAGCAATTCAGTGATGGTTGACTCCCCGATATGGAGCCATTAGACAAGCAGAGAGTGTGTATACGTCTTCATCCTTGTGTGATTGTTGATTGCATAGATTCCGGGCCAAGATAGGAGTGATCCTTTTCCATTTATATTTAAATTTTCTGGTAGTGAATTCTATCTGCATCATGCACAGTATAGGGTGTGTCAAAAGCCACAGCCAGGCGAAAGATTCCTAATTTGTTCAAGTGCACTTGTTGGTTGAGTTAATCTTAGCTTAGTCCTTTTTGTTAAGACACAGTATTGTTTTCATTAGCTTTAGAAACAGCAGTGGTAGGATTGTTAATATGCGATAAGAAAAAAATATTTGATTTGGTAAAGTTACTGTCCTATTCATGTGGATTATTTTGTTTTTTCGAGCACCCTGTAGTTGGGAGATAAATTCCTGTAAGATTTACAGATGCCTCAGGACTTGTAGTTTGGATGCAGTATTGGAACTCCAACAAGCTTCAAAAACATTGTCATGTAGTACAAATATCACAGAATATGCTTGATTTTATTCAGCTTACTTTTAGCCACCCTGTAGTTGTGAGGGAATTGTACAAAAGATCCCGATGGATTTACAGCAGTAGTGCCGCAGTTTGCTTGTGGTGCCCGGTTAGAATTCCAGACCGTAGTGAAAAATAAACACAAGGTTGTGTCAGGTGTGGAATTGGAATGCTAATGTTCCTTTTTAATCCCGGGAATTGGTCTCGTTTGGGTCACCCTGGAAGTAGCCGGGAATTATACAGAAGATCCTTGGGGGATTTGCCCAAGCCCCGAGTGCTGCAGTTTGCCCGGTATTGGGTTAGAACTCTAGATAGCAGTGCAAAATAAACAGAGCATTGGAGGGCCTCGGCATCACTGCATTGTAGACGTGTAATCAAAGAAGCTGGGTGATACATCCTTTAGAGTAAAATTTCATTGATAGGTATCCCGCTCCGCTACGATGGTATCAGTGATGGTATAGGCTTAATCCAATAAAGATGTAACAGTCATGTTCAAAAGGCTATGTAATGAGTGTATTCAGAGCCAGCCATCTGTATGATTAAAATGGGGATCCAGTGTAATTTTACTTTTTAAAGGGTCGCTCAAATTTTACCAAAGGGAGAACCAAAATGGAGAAAAAAATGAGTGAAATTTATATAATACATTGATGTGGATGGACCAGAGTGGTTATCTTCAGTAGATGGCTTTTGAAGTACTTGGTTATTTTATTATTGTACTGTTTTACTGCGGACATATTTTCAATTTTGGGTCTGAATGAACTATGACAGGAGGTGAGGCCACATCGTATTGATGTAATAGGGCTAAGGTTGCTCTCTGCAGTACATTTTATTGTGATAGGTGGTAACTAGGTTTCTGGTGTTTTCTCGGATATTGTTTCAAATCATCAAAGCAATGACAATTGAAAGCAAGAAGCAAAGTGACTTCAATTGGTAGTACTTCAACAAGTTTATGGATGCATGGAATGCAAAATAACTCCAGCATGTAGTAGACCTCTAACACTAGCCACTCGAACCAGAAATTGCTTTCAATTTTAGTCTAAAAATATTCCTCAAAATAGCTGATATATTATGTAAATTTAGTGATGAAATTTAAGTATATTAATGGGTGTATTAAGCTCCTGTGGATGTTAAAATTGATTAAAACATATTTTGTTCATATCAAGAAGTTTCCACAACTTGCAATATGGCTTCATATGGACTAGTTATCTCTCTAGCAATGGAAATTTGTAATATGCAAATGCATCGTGGTAAAAGGTATGCATTAATAACTAAAGCCTGCAAGTCACGATGTGTATTATGCCAAGAAATTAGTGCGCCGGAAAACAGGGACCATTCATTGCCCGACCCAATTTACAATAGCACACTCCCTCCATTCAATGTGAAATAATTTCATCGCCTCCGAATTAACATGCACATGCGAATTGTGGTAAATGTATGCATCTGAGCGTAATAAACATCTTCTTCCAGTGTCGCTACCAGCCAGAGTAGCCAAGGAGCGGACAATTTGACCTTTGACACCTGAGCATTGGTGATGAGTCATATATCCCAAGCCTAAGGTCTGTATGGAGATAGTCTCGTCAAAGTCTTGCCAAAATTGGATGCGTCAATTTCATCGGTAATTACACGACTCAAGATTTTTTAATGCAATTACTCCACCATAAATATGATTTGAATATGCATAAATAATATAATTAGTACTTCACGACCTTGCTAAATAATTTCACCAAAGTTCAAAATACAATAAAATCTCATTAGGTATTTACAATTTGTGGCTTAATTAGACCTTTGGAGAAGGTATTCAGTCTTTCCCCTAGCAACCAGAGGTGTTCGTTTGTATATTGGTGCCTCCAGTGATTTGAATGATTCATGTTGACGGCCATCATGTACGTGTGAATGGCATATAAA
Source organism: Ophioderma brevispina (assembly GCA_023653785.1). Classification (NCBI taxonomy): domain Eukaryota; kingdom Metazoa; phylum Echinodermata; class Ophiuroidea; order Amphilepidida; family Ophiodermatidae; genus Ophioderma; species Ophioderma brevispina. The sequence continues at coordinate 62,993 of JAMKCH010016016.1, forward strand.
CATTCTCTCCTGATATTTCTTCAATAGATCTTGCTTAGAAGCTATCCAGAGGGTGTTTTGAGTCAATCCCACAATGCACCAGTTTTGGGAAATTTCACCTCATAAGGTCATGTGATCACATAAAAATCCTATTCTTAACACATAAAACCCTGAATTTAAAGCTTATTTTAGCCCACAAAGCGTAAGTACTTAGGGACTTTTTAGCGATGATCATGAAATGTCTTGTGGTTAAACTTTTTGAACACATTGTATCCCTAAGTACTGACATGTGTTTAGTACAGTACAGTATAGGCACATTGCAATGCATTATGGGATTGATTCCAAACACCCTCTTGAAGCTATCCTATGGTATGCACCATGTATAATTAATCCTTGAGAGCATTGTAATCAGGAAAGGACGCTGACTTGGCCTTAAAGCGGTATATTGTTAACCTTCACAATATCTGCCGTTAATACCATTTTTTTTACCAAATCTCTTGCGATATAACAAAATCCTGGGTGTTTCTATTCATGGTTGTAAATAATTTAGAAGCTTTTAGACTCTGGTTGATAACTCATTTCCTTTTCAGCTCAATCAGATATTTGATCTCTCGCCTCTTTTTTTTTAGACTATTACCTTCTTTGACATTAGGAATAATTTAGAAGAAAGTTATAATATTTGAGATTAGCGGAGCTTATTAAAGATGGAAATCCTTGGGAATTCTTAATGAAGAGGAAGAATCTTGAAAATGTAAGATGTTGATCTGCGGATTAGTACTTAAGCAGCTGAGCCTAAAATGCATTTTACATGTATTTGCCTCATAGTTGCATGGTGCTTTGAACTTCAGAGGCAACACTGTATACCGGGATTTTTTTGTTGGAGTGTATTATCATACTTTTCCTGGTTAGCTTGAGTCATACTCATGAACAAGTTTGCAAAAATATTTTTAACCTATAGGACAGGGGTTCTCAACTATTTTGGCTCGCGGGCCATATACCCTTCAAATATTCATGTTTGCGGTCCAGATGCACCCTCTTTTGCTATATTTGCTGTATATTTCAGAACTGTTCAAGGGCCAACCACCAAAGCTTCGCAGGCCGGATCTGGCCCGCGGGCCGCCTGTTGAGAACCCCTGCTATAGGACTTAATGTATGTGTGATTTTAAGATGAATATGTCGAGATTTTTTATAGGATCTTGGATTGATTAATTTACACTGCTTTCAACAAAAAAAATGGAGCTTATTTTGGCACTATTTTGCACACGGTAGTTTTTGACCACAACACATGCTCCAGGAGCAGATCTCCCTCACTAATCTCAAAAGGGCAGCTATTATTATTATTATTTTTTTTTTACTTAGAATTTTTCCCTCTAACCTGAAAAAAGAATGAAAATTTTATATACTTTAAAAGAGGCAGTAGCGAGATTCAAACCCAGACCACTGTATTATGAGGTCAGCTACCTAACCACAAGACCAGCGAGGATTGGTGTGCCAGATTTGCAATTCTAATCCTTGATAACATTTACGGAATAAGTCACTACTGCTATTGTGGTCAGCACTCAATTTAATAAATAGCTCCGCTCTGGAACGGTTGCCACAACCCATGCTCCAGGAGCATGAGTGGTGGTCAAAATCTCACACTTGTGCACTATTTTTCATAAGTACCCTGTAATTATTCTGCACCTGTCAAATACTCATTTGTTGAATGTGATCTAGTCTTGCTTACTATGGACTTTACTGCCTTCACTTTTCCTAATCTAATAGATACCAACCCAACCTCTGCTGTGTCCCAACCCAGTCTCTGCTGTGTCCCAACCCCATCTTGGCTGTGTCCCAAACACATCTCAGCTGTGTCCCAACCCAGTCATGGCTGTGTCTCAAACCCAGTATTTGATCTTTTGTTTGATTTCTGGCTCTTCCATGCTTAAGTTCATGCTATATTATGATCTGTTCTGGATTTATCTCCATTAAATCCTGCATATATCACCATCTTGTCTTGGCTCTTTCCACACAGCATCCCCACCTGGCCTTTTCCCCCATTATAAGTCTATCCCATTATGTTTCTATCCCCAGATCCTATCCACACCTCTGTGCATTCCTGTCTTACAGCTTTGGACCCCCCCACTCTTTGCCTAAGAAATTATATTTTCCCGACTAACTACAACCTGTCAGAGTGAAGAGGTCCTGCTAAGATGGCGAACAGTCTCCCTAGAGGAGTCTGTCAGCCGCATATGAAGCTTTCAAGGCTCTGTGCGAGACTCATGTTTAAGACAAGTGAGTAGGCAAGAGATGTTCACAGCTTATAAACATCTTGTGTAGCTGTCCAAATGTCAAAGCATCACAAATAAAAAGATGTAAGAGTGAGTGAGAGACTTGTCATGTCAATGGAGACATGGAGATAGTTTGGACCTCTCCAGGGGGAGAAAAGAAAGTGTTACAATTGGTCAACCACTAACGATGCAGGTTAATAGCTTTCAGGACTAATAAAGGGTCAGATTATCTGATGACAGGCTGAAAATATGAGATGTGACCGAGGTTCTCTATCCAAATGGACACAATACTTGGGGATGTTTTCTCTGGTTTGAAAGGTGGGGAGCAATTAACCCAAAGGATGCCATAGGGAACCAAAATCCCAACGATACTTTACAAGAGACTTTGTTTCAACTTTTTAGATCCCATGGGTATATCAGATTATCCCATAAAGTCTACCACCTTTCTTACGTTATCTCTGATTGGTACATCACATGATATAATCTGCAAGCAACCAATCAAAAGATACCTTCTAAGCTTTTAAAACATTTCTCCAATTGGCTAATTACATATAATCCTCTTAACCCTATACATTGCAGGGGCGTACCTGGACCTGGGGGGAGGGGGCTCTGATAAATAAAAACATAGGCTGATTTTATATAATTTTTTGTAAACCCCAGGGATGTGCCTACTGCCTCCGCACCTTGGCTATGTACACTGGTGCATTGGCCAATACCACCCAGAAGGTTCTAATGAGATGATGCCATTTTCAAGATTCTTCCAAGACCAGGAGTCCGTTCGCCAAACTTATGCGTATACTAACTCATGCGTATTCCCTACATAATAGACCTTTTCATACCAGTTGCAGTGCTTTGGATAACTTGGTCCACTCGGGCATGACATAATATGCACATAGATTTACGACTGAGTTTCGCGAACGGTCCCCTGGCCTCTTGATCTCATTTCTCGAGTCTGATTGAAGACCGCCAGCATGAGGTGCAAAAAGGGATACTCCATCCTGGACCCCACCCCAGACTCCACCCTGGACCCAGAGATGACCCAAAGATGACTCCTATAAATGCTTGAATTGAAATAGACTCCAGGCCCTGAACTCAGTGGAACAACTGTTTGGCATCTTACATGTGGTGATTGAAAACCCTTTCAAGAATGTAGTGTTAAAGTGATAATACCGCATTGTGTGAAACATGCCCTCAATATATCTTGATGAGATATTGGCACAGTTGGATTGTTTTAATTAATGAACCAAAACTCCTTTAAAGTGGTTTGTAGATGATCAGCTATGATCTACATGTCTTAAAATACTATTTTCTGATACCTAGATCTCATGCCTATTTGTACAACCTAATTATTATGGACCCCATACCTACTATCAACAACCAAGCTGAGACCATTTTAAGATATGCACCATTAAGGGGGGCACCCTACTAAAAAATCGCTCCATTGAAATATATAAAAAAAGTGGCAAACTTTAGAAGGCGATGCAGGGGTAGTTTAAAACCATTTTAACTGTATTTTGCTATGATATGAATACCCTGAATCCATTTTTTCTATATGTGTTGCACACTTTGATTAGATTTTGCAATATAAATGCATATCTGTGGAATACTAGCTTTTCAGCAATATCCAATACATTGAGTAACACAATTTGAATATTGGAATTTCCAGGCACTATATTCTTACAGGATTTGAAAATTTAATTTCTTTCATATTTGTTGGCAGTGACACCATTTTTTCTTTTCAGTAATAAAATATGGCTGGCACTGTTCGTACCATCCAATAACCAGAACTAACTATCATTACAAAGGTTATTTAGCGTGATGTACTGTAAAAGTGGAAATTTTCGCTACATTAATTTTCGCGCTTTTCGCGCGCTTCTGAGCTAGCGCGAAATTAAAAAACCCGCGAAAATGTTTATTTTGTGTGTAGGTCTATGTAGGATAGCTGAAATGAACGAATTTAAAAACAAGCAAAAATGTTAAAAATCGCTGAAACGCGAAAAATTACACACACGAAAATGATCACTTTTACAGTATCCCTTTCCCCCCGGGCAATACCTGCCTATCCATCGGCTTCTAAGCGCGGTTTGGTTTACTTGGAAAGTAATATCATGTAATGAGTAAATCAGGGATTTTTTAAGAATTGTGGTATGGTTTACACAAAAATATAAGCTAATATATAAGCACAATTTTGATTGGTTACTTAGAGGGCCATCTCATGTTGTGTCCTGTAAAGAGCCAATCAGACAAGTTGTATCATAATGGTTGGATATTCTCAAAACTGCTGACCTCTTCAGAAGTATCCTCTCATCTTCAGTGATCTTAGAAATAGTTTCCATCCACAATGGTCACACTTGGTCTCTCTATGCATAACTGACCATGACAACATTATATTTAGTAACACTAAACCAATAAAACATTCATTACTTAACAGTAGAGCCTGAAAAAAAAAAAAAAAAAAAAAGCTTCATTTAATAAGAAAATGCATTGGCGACCCATTATTGCAGAATAATGGGCAGTAAACTGACCAATCAGAATGCTGCATTTTCAATAATGGGCAGCAGAGGTAATAGAATATCATGTAATGAGTAAATCAGGGATTTTTTAAGAATTGTGGTATGGTTTACACAAAAATATAAGCTAATATATAAGCACAATTTTGATTGGTTACTTAGAGGGCCATCTCATGTTGTGTCCTGTAAAGAGCCAATCAGACAGGTTGTATCATAATGGTTGGATATTCTCAAAACTGCTGACCTCTTCAGAAGTATCCTCTCATCTTCAGTGATCTTAGAAATAGTTTCCATCCACAATGGTCACACTTGGTCTCTCTATGCATAACTGACCATGACAACATTATATTTAGTAACACTAAACCAATAAAACATTCATTACTTAACAGTAGAGCCTGTTTTTGTTACTCTTTTTATTAATCTATTTGATCTTTCCTCGCAACCAGGGTAGCCAGTCGGCACAGATCTCCCAGGGGACCCCTCAACCTACACAATGATGTAAAGATAAATTATTCAAACCAAATAGAAGTAAGACGAAAATGACACTCTGAATAGAGACGACATGATATTCACTTTAAAATTTCCGATATCAAATTCATAGGATTGAATGTTAACGGAATGAAACATTATACAAGGGGCTTATAATATAGGGGACTTTGCATGGACAATGTATGGTGCTGATTAGTGTGTAGGAGAGAGATTTTGTTTGGTAATCTTCTTTGTTATCAATATTCTTTATCATATAGGCATTCCAGTGAAACTGCTAATATTGCATGTGTAATGTACATGTTTGTCTGTGTATGGATGAATTTATTAAAATAGATCTCTCTCACTCACTCACTCTCACATACACACTGATATGCACATTCACTCTCACTTTGTATCACCATGCACCCTCTTTCCCATCTTCCTTTCTCCCTCTGTCTGTTCCTTCATCCCTCTTTCCCTACCCTTTACCTTTCTCCCTCCCTTTCTCCCTTCTCTCTTTCCCATCTCTATCCCTTTCTGTCCCTCATTCTCTTCTCCTCTCCTTCCCCTCTTTTCATCTCCCCCTCTTTTTCATCCCTCCTCTTTTGCTCACCTTTTTGCCTCCCTCCTTTTCCAGCACTCCCTTTAGTTCTCCCTTTTTCCGTCCGTCCTTTTCCTGCACTCCCTTTCTTTCTCCTTCCCATACTACAGCTAAATTTAAACAGATTGAACCACTAAGTAAAATTTATTTTGTTTTTGAAATGCAAAACAACCCCAGTTATGAAGTAATGTTTAAATGTTTTTAAACAAGCTAATATGTCAACATAAAGTACAAAGCAAGTAAATTAATATTGAAGGTAAAATACACGGACACAGATACACTGTAATTGCTTTGTGCCAACCAAAATAGGTCGAACAAATATGTACTCGCACATTTTATATAAATGCCTAGACTAGTGGGCTACTCTCTAAATGTAAACAAGTGAAAATTTCACTCCCCAAAAGAGTGAAACTCTTGTAAACCACTCCAGAATGAGTGGTTTGTACTTAAAGAGTGCATTTCCACTCAAAAAGAGTGAAAATCACTCCGAAAAGAGTGGATTTTCACGTGTTTGAGGAGTTAAACAAAGGTCAACACTTTTGAGGAGTTAAACAAAGGACAACATGAAAATAAGTGGAAATCCACTCTTTATGGAGTGATTTTCACTCTTTGGGTGGAAATAATGCTCTTTTTAAGTACCGGTAGTTACAAGAGTTTCACTCTTTTGGGAGTGAAATTTTCACTCATTTACATTTAGAGAGTACTACTACCCATACTCTTGGAATATAGAGGTCATAAAAGATAAGAACTGTGAAAGCAGAGAATCATAAAAAAATCTTATTTCTAAGAATTAGTGCTGCATTTTCAGTAATTAGAAGGAAGGCTTGTAAAATATAAAACGCTTAAAGGTGCTTGTTCCAATTTTTGTCTGTCGTGTTCTCTACTTGATATGGGCGCCTGACACTTTTATACGCTGACCAACAATTACTGTGGGAAACAAACTTAAGGTTTTAATGCTAGACACAATAATGCATAGTGTAATACCCTATTCAATAATGTGCTAATATTGATGGTTAACCATAAAAACGGCAGTTTGTTGTCAATATCTTGGAAAGGAAATGGATTTGGAAGCTGAGATTTCAGGAGGACAATGAGAAAAATACGGCCTTTCATCATGATCTGATATCAAAATTGATACTACTTCCGGTTAAATCGGGGGGTCCCAAAGACGATCGGAACAAGCACCTTAACCTGAAAATTGAGTAATTCTACCAAGTTAGTGAAGAAAGTTTTGGCAATGTCACTGACATAAATTTGCAATCTTATCTTTGACCAGATGTAGTTAGAATTTTTGGTTAATAATAGAAGAGAAGTTTGGGATGACCGATGAGGAGTATTAATCTTTCATACATAGAGGCTTAGCCCAAAGGTAATTATTGACGGTAGCCTAAGTAACAGCTGTAAGAGGAATCCAGGCTGATGAATTATATATAAATTAAATCGCATAAAAGAATTAAGACTTAAAGACTTAGTCTGTTCGTAACCTTTTACCACTGGAAAGTACAGGCCTATGCTCATATGAAGAGTTGAGTTGCAAACCAGCTTAGGAGCCATTTTTTTTCGCTATTGAATTTTAGTATTACGTTATTATTCCAGTGGAAATACATTGTGGTGCTTATTTTCCATACCACCTTCCCCTTTTAAGATGGCCATTTTCCATTTTGGAAATCTTTGGGAATTTCTGGAAATTTTGACTTAAAAAAAGGTTCTAAAATCTCAGCAAAATATTTTTGTAAATATATTCTGTAACCTAAATTCAAAATCTGTTTTTGTGTAGTTACGTTTGAAAGAATTTTATTTAACATAAGTATATAGTATAAAAGTACACACAAAAATTGAAAAAATGGAATTTTGATTAATTTAATCACACATTTTTTTAATTGTTGGTAGTTGTTTTGAAATTTCATATTTACAACAACTAACACAAATATGATCATTAACATTTGAACAGTAACATCTAACAAAGAGGTTAGAGACTTCAACAATAAAACAATTTGCAGGAAACAAACAGGTTCCATGATCTCGGTGGACCAAATTAAGGTGCCAATTTCCAAATTGGAGGATTGTTACCTTATGAAATTTGATTTAACTCATTTTTGGGTCCTTTATTTAGTACTTAAATTATGAAATCATTTTAGGATTTATCTATTTTAGTGCCTTCCTGATAGAGTAAATGCGCAAACAAGAATAATAAATTATTTCGCATGAAAAGGCAAGGAGCAAATTTAAAAACATGAGGGAAAATCATTTAACCTCAACAAATTGCTAAATTTAGTAAGCAAATAATTGTCACATGACATAAACCATGGTGAGACCTAACCTCGGGCTTTAAGTGTTAACTGTTCATCTTTGTCTATTCTATTAAATCGCAATTTTTGAGCTCTGTCTATTTGATGTCATAAACATGCTACTTGATGGCGGACAAACATTGGGCATTTTTTTGTCACGCAATATTCCATTGCCTCCAAATGTTAGCTTATCTAGTGTTGGAGAGTGGGAATAAGATAGGGTGGATGCGGTCAAGGTTAGTGATTGTTTTTGACATTTCAGATGCCAATAAAATGTCTTTGACAGTTCCCATTAAGAAGAAATGAATTGCATTGATAAAATCATTTTTGCTTACTTTTGGTCTTGTGATAAATCATATTGAAGAGGTAAGTAGATTTAAGGCAAGAAGGTTGTCAGGCATTGGTCAGAAACAAGAGGATGTTGCTGGGGAAGATCCTGTCGTCCTTGCTGTCATCGGCATCCGTCTCCACAACAAGTTAAGTTACTGCCAAGATCCCTGGTCATACCACTAGAGTGACTTCTTGCACAACAAATGTTACCTCAGCATTGCCAGAGGGAATGGGGGTCCCCCAACTTCCACCAAGGGGCAAAAGCTTCCTTTTCTGAATTTTTTAAGTCCCGCACCTCCCAGCCCATAAATACTGAATACCAGTTGCTGACCTCAGCAGTTAACACTGCCTTTAGTGTGATATGCAAGGTTCGTATGTAGGTCGTAGGCCAAAGGTCATATTAGTGAAAACTTTCAGTTTCCACTATAAATACACTTGAATACTGTATAAAAGCTTTTAAATTTCACTTTGCCAAAAAGTACATGCCTGCTTCTTCTTGTACACATTGGAATTCCTAAAGAAATATCACTGGCCAAGTCTAAGGTCGCACAGATGGACCGCTATGACCCTATATGATCTTTGGAACCCCACCCGTGTTACTTGCAAGTTTTAGCTTTCAATTAATTCTAGGCTAGTGGTAAGGATGAGAAAGTGAATCACATCTACCTTTTTAGGAACATATTTTCAAATGACCTAATTTAGTTCAATGAAAGGTTTGATCCTCTCTAACACTCATATTTTGGTTATAATTTTTACAAACATGAAAGTTAAAGAGTTCCTAGTGCCATTCTTGTCTACAAAAACTGTACCAAATGAATAATGATCATGTGTTCAGCATTCGGGCTACGAATAAGGCCTGGGCGAAGACATTCCAGTGCGGGTTTCCAGGTCGTCTGGATAAAGAAACCAATTAATTTTATTGACTAGTAAATTTGTAGCACAGCATTGATACTTTAACCTCAAGGACCATTCGGTTTTTTTTAACCCAGTATAGAGCAAGATACACATCCAGTTACGTTGATGCACTTTTCTCGAGGCGTGAAAACACAATCAAGAATATCGCCAAGACTAGAACAATCATCGAAAAAAATATTTGGAACACTTGATGCCATATTATATTGGAATCATTGCCGTGTTCACAAATGAGATCAAATTTGGGTAAGTCATTATTAGTTCTTGAAAAGCAGAGGTGTTCACTTGTACAAAGTCTTCCCCACTCCCC